>CM046437.1:47296562-47371562 GCA_025506505.1 Flaveria sonorensis | reverse complement strand
AATAATAATAATAACAACAATCTATGTCTATATCATCTGTACTATTATATAAAGTATTTGATCAGTACACACTCGTACTTTTACTCAAAATTTAAGACACCTAATACAACTTATTAAATGTAAATTACAAGTGCTATATACCATAGTTACTAATTTGCCCATATTTAATAAATTTCTTCCACTTAATACATTATTTATTACATATTTACTGTAGGTATTCTTTTATTTATTATTTTAAACTAATATTAAAATATATACATTTATTATTTATATATTTATAAGTTAATACTATTTTATTAAGTATTATTTTATTTGAATACCTATGTATATAATCACTAAATATTTACATATTTATAATAATAATAATAATAATAATAATAATAATAATAATAATAATAATAATACCCAAATATATCGACATTTAAGACATGTTAGAAAAAAAACTCAATAACACCCACCGCATCATTATATAAGACAAATAGATAAAATTATGTGTACTAAACGTGTCGATTTCATAATGTTACCAAAATAATTTCCTCTTTTCCAAACTAATAAAAAACCTACTTTTTTTTAATTTTAAATTTAAACCTCTAAGGATTTTTTAAAAACTAACTACAAAACTTTTTCTCTCTTTGTTTTTTTTTTCACATTAATACATATTCATTTTGTATTTTTCAAAATTATATATAAACTTCAAGTTATGACAAATATATATTTAATCAGCTGAACTTCTTTCAAATTTTATATTTAAAACTTCGAGTTATGTCAAATTTACATTCAATCACCTGAACTTCTTTCAAATTTTATATTTAGAACTTCAAGTTATGTCAAATTTACATTCAATCACCTAAACTTCTTTTAAGTTTTATACTTAAGCATTCGAGTTATGTCAAATTTTCTTTTAATCAATTTACAATAGAGCTCGTTTATTATAGTAAAGTCGCTATTTGTGCATTCACTATTTTTCATCTCTATTTAGAATTATTAAGTGCACATAATCTCTTTTGGTTGGTTAGTTGTAGCGTAAAATTATCAGAATTAAAAATTTAATTTTTATAACCCCCGCTGCATATCAAATTAAGTGTGTGTGTGTGTATACATATCTATACTACTATATAAAGCAAAACCTTTGGACACAAGTGTAATTTTATAAAAAAATTAAGACATCTAATATAACTTTTTAAGCATTAGGTTCAAGTGTTCTATGCAATAATTCTTATAATTCTCTATATTTAATAAGCTTCTTTTAATTTATACATTAACTAATGCATATTATTAATAATTTATTCAATAATGTAAGATTATTTAATTCACTACATTATATATCATATTATTTAGATTACTTAAATTTAACATTTAAATATATTAATAAGTATTATCTTATTTGAAAACTTAACTATATAATTACTAAATATTTTTACAATAATTATAGTAATAATAACAATAATAGTAATAAAAGTAGTAATAACGGCAGCGGTAGAGGCAGCGGCTACGGAAATAATAATAATAATTATATTATTATCCTAATAATTAAATTTATAAATAAGTATTATTTTATTAACTATATAATTAATAAATACTTGTATAATAATGATTATAATAATAATATATTATCTATATTAATATATAAGTTATTTGATCAGGACACACTTGTGACTTTACTCAAAATTTAATACCTCAAATATATGTTTTTAAACATAAGGTAAAAGTGTTATATACAGTACTTCCTAATTTGCCTATATTTGATAAATTTCTCCTGATTAATATGTAATTTTAATATTCATTAAATTTAAATATTATCTTATTTATTGTAGTTTTTATTAATATTACAATAAATACATTAATTATTTATATTTTTAAACACTAAAATATATAATAACTAAGTATTTACATAGTTATAATTTTAGAAATTCCCAAATATATCAACGTTTAAGATAGGTCGCAAAATAAGCTCGATAAGACCGCCGCATCACTATATAAAACAAATAGAAAAAATTATAAATAGTGGAGGTTTAGCTTTTCTTAATGTTAGCACAATAATTTTCTTTTTTCTAAACTAGTAAAAAACCTACTTTGTTTTTTTAATAATTTTACATTTAAATATCTAAAGATTTTTTAAATCTAATCGTAACACTTTCTCTGTAAGGATTAAATCTAAAGTCTTGAAATAAAATTCAAGTTTTTGAAGAAGCTAGTTTCTGCACGAGAACTAGTTTCCGCACGAGACGATGTTCTCGCGCAAGAACATCTATTTTGTATAAATAGGTGTTAAGTCTTTGTAATCATTAACACTTTGCATATTTCTCAACTTATACTGTAATTCTATTTAAAATCAAGTGCCAATTTATCTAAACTAAATGTTCATCTTGATCTCTTGTTTTTTCAATAACACCATACAATATTCATCCCGCGTTTATTGAACATATGACAACTAGGAAATTTTCGTCCGTCTTTTACCAGAGTTAGTTAAATTTTGGGACGAAATTTCTTTCAACAATGGGATGATGTGACACCCAACATTTTCAAGTCACTTTTCAATCAACACAAACATAGTTTTCGAATTATACATTCATGCATTTAATGTTGTTTAATTAAATGTGTCATTTATTGCACAAACATTCACGAACCTTTCATATAATGGTAATTCGGAGAATTGCCAGATCGCACGCGCGTCTATCACTGAACGTTGGTGACTTGTCCAAATAATTTTTAAATAATCATAATTGGTGTGAAATTATGTGTTATATGTTTATGTGATTAAATGTTTAGCTTAGTTGCGAAAATTGGGAATTTTCTAGCATTTACACGTTTTTGCGCATTGCGGCATTTAACGCATAGCTATAATTAAAATGCCTTTGAACTAGCAAAATAAATATTATTTCATGTTATTAATGTTTGTTTGATATTATGTGAGCATTTGGTGGTTTCGATGCAGAAAAAGTCAAATCGCGTAACGTTAAAATGATTTTTATAAAAGACGGGCGTCTTTCTTGTAAAAAAAATGAAATAAAACCCAACCCCTAACCATAATCCCCTACATGCGGCCGCCCCCTTCCCTTCCCCCTTCTCGATTTCATAACACACACATATAAGAACACACACACTCTTGATTCTTCCTTGCAATTGATGATGATTATGGATTGTTCTTGCATCCAAAACGTGTAAGCTTGCATCTATGCATCATTATAAGTAAGTTTTATGTTAGATTTCATATCCTTTGATTATCAGGATGAACATGAACCCTAGATATCCAAACTCGAATCAAAACTTTAAATTGATTGAAATTGATGATTGATTATGTGTTAGTATTCAATATAATGATGTTTGTATGGATTGGCTTTGTGGAATTGCGTCATTTTGATCAAAATTCGAGACATACTAATAATGGAAACTTTAATTTGGGGCTTTGGTTGCAATTGTATGATTTTGATGAAATTGTACTGAATTTGTGATTTTAGGATGTTAGTTGATGCTAGTAGATAAAAATTCATGTTTTGAACTTTTGGTCTTGGCGTGGTGCAGGATCGGTTTTGACTCTAAACACAGAACTCACTAAGTCTCACTTGATCGATGAAACACCGAATCTCGAACTAAAGTTGATAATAATATACGAAGTTAATGAACAAGAGAATGGTTTTCAAGATACTTGTATATATTACTTCTCAACTCAGTATTACAAGACTCTTAAGCTCATGCTACATAAGTTACAATGAGAAACTATATATACTACTATCTACAGCCGGTTATACTTGGAAAACCAGCTGGAATCTACTACTAGACAAACACTACATTGCTAGAAGTAAAATATCTAAGATAAAATAATATCCTAGATAAGGTAGTCATGACAGGTCCATGACTTACCTTTTGGCACAAACTAAGGATGGTATTTGTACTAAGTTGAAAAGGTGAGCAGTGGATTAAAGTATGATCAACTACATGGGTTAGGAAAAGCACCATGCAGTGTATCAGAGTCTGTCAGACAGACCATACTTTTGTCCACTGGTTCATAGTTGATTCTTTAGAAGCTAAATGGCTTTAGAAGGCCATTTATATTTCGGAAGAAACAACTTCTTCCGAATCTTCTACCAGTCTTTATGAATTTATTCTTCGGAAGACTTTGCCTTGGATATTTTAAGTGTGAATACTTCGGAAGGAGTACTGCTTGGTCTTCGGAAGACTTTGTTCTAACCTTCGGAAGTTCTTCATATACTTCGGAAGGAAAACAACTTAGTCTCAGAAGACTTAGTTTTCCTCCGGAAGCTCTTCAGACATAATGCTTCGGAGGATCTTTGTCACAGCCTCAAAATCCACCGGCGGGGTTCTACCGCGAGGCGCGTGACAAACCAGGATCTCAGACACTGTTATATCAAATGACACTATATGCATTTTCAAAATAAGCATTTGAATGTAAATCAGAGTAAAAGACAGTTTTCAATGTAATCAATGCGGAAGTGTAAATGTTTATAAAGCTATCAGTAATAAATGCGCAAAACAAGGCGCCCAATGAAAGTAGTAAATGTAAATGAACTGGCTCGCAAATGATAAAGATGATGCATGAGCCTCAGATATGCAGCTCTAGCCTTAAGCATGCCAGCAACCTGAGAAGACATGCTAAAGTGTGTCAACACAAGGTTGGTGAGTTCACAGGTTTAAATCATTAAATATGTTTGAGCGTTTCCCTGGTAAAAGTAAACAAAGGTATACCATAGGTAGCTAGCCTATATATCGAGTTACTTAGCGTTTCAAACCAAAGCTGACTGTTTGTGAGTTGTTTTGCCTTCCGCCATGTCTTATCACAAAACAATAGCAAGTGTCTAGGTCAATTAAACACAAGTTCGGCCTCCAGTCGAGTTAGCGCGACTAACGCGGGTGGGGTTTGTCAAACCCAGTAGTACTACCCAAAATTACCTCGTTATTCCGTTATTAACGGTTTAAGTGTGTAAGGACTTGCGTGATAATGTTTGCACTACAGTAACAAGTGATATACCAATAATACCAAAACCAGATAAAAATAGTTTGCATGCTTCTCCCCCAAAAAGAAAAGTCAGTAAAAGTGGGGCCGTGAAGACTTACCTTATATGCATATGAATACATGAAGTGTAAAACCTGGAAGCTAATCCTTACCTAACAAATGTAGGTACATGAGTATGTGTACATAATGGTCAAGATGAACCCTTTTGTATCCAAATAACGTAATTGTCAGCGTGTTCGAGAAATGTTTGACATGTTTGACAAGTTTGACAAAGTTGACTTTTTGACCAAAGTTGACTTTTGTTGACCAAAGTTGACCCGACTGACCCGACGACCCGTTGGTGACTCAAATAAGTAAACCATGTTTAGTCATGCTCAAATAGCTCAAATAATGATTCACATTAAGTTTCATGTCGGAAATCTATTTTTGGAATGTTTATATTTTTGGAAAGTATAACATCATTACACATGTGTAATCCATTTCAAGATTATAAAGCACATCACAAAAAAAACATCAATTACACCATCATATCATGTTATACACACATCACATCATATCACAAAATTTTCCATAAATAGCAAGCGTGATCGTATGAAAAGTTGTTCACAATTCGATTATTCCCAATTCATCCTTATGTTCTAAACATCATATAACAATCATTAGATCTCAACAAACATGCATAAATAATCATCTATATACTAACTTACGCAAAAATTTTCCTTTAATGGAAAGTACTCGAAAACCGAGCCATAACCAAAAGTTCAAAACATGACTTTTCATCCATTAGTATCAACAAACATCCAAGAACCATCAATTCAATTCAATTTCATCAAAATCATATGATTTCTACAAAAGCTCCAAATTAAAGTTTCCTTAATAAGTATGCCTCGGTTTTGATCAAAACAACACAATTTCACAAAACCAATCCGTACAAACATCATTATATTGAATACTAACATAAAATCCATCATCAATTTCAATTAATTTCAATTTTTGACTTGTTTGGATCATATAGGGTTCATGTTCATCATGGAGATCAAAAACCATGAAATCAAACATAAAAACTTACTTGAAATGCTTAGATGATGATCCCTAGTACGCGTTTGATGCAAGAAACGTTGAAAATCACCACCAATATGCAAGAACATGATCAAAGAAGGTGTGCTTTGTGTGTGTGTTTGATTTGTTGCAAAATATCTGAAGGGAAAGGGGAATGGGACGGCCAAATGGTGATTAGGGTTGGAGGGTTGGGTTTTATACTTTCTTTTTTTTACAAGAAAGGCCCCCCGTCTTTTATAAAAATCGTTTTAACGTTACGCGATTGAAATTTTTCTACACCAAAACCACCAAATGCTAATATAATATCAAACAAACATTAATAACATGAAATAATATTTATTTTTCTAGTTAAAAGGCATATTTATAGTAATTAGTCATTAAAAGCCGATAATGCGCGAAAACGCATAAATGCTAGAAAATTCCCAATTTTCACAACCAAGCTACACATTTAATCACATAATCATATAACACATAATTTCATACCAATTATGATTGTTTTAAAACTATTTTGACAAATCACCAACGTTCGGGGACAGACGCGTGTGTGATCCGGCAATTCACCGAATTACCGTTACTTTAAAGGTTCATAAATGTTTGTGCAATAAATGACACATTTAAGTAAACAATATTAATGTGACGACCCTAAAAATTAAGGTTAGAAAAATTTATGCTAAGATATTATATAAGTTAACCCTATAATTATGTGTGTGCTTTTAATAAATTAAAATTCTAAGGTGTCGTTATGTGATAAAATTTTATAGGTATATGTGTATTAGCATATAAAATATGTGTATAAAATGCATGTATACAAGATTCTTTACGTGTGCATGTAGGTATACATTTGTGATATTTGTAAAATGTTAAGAATGTTAAATAATAAGATTATGTGATTAGTTATTTGAATTACATATTTCTCATTTAACCGGTAGTAAGTAAAGATTACAACTTAAACCTTTAACCAAAACATCAACTTAACATCTTAATCATTTATTAAGACATGAACCAACGTAAATTAGTAAGTTTAACACTACATTGACACTAAACTAACAACTAAGAGTGTCATTAACTTAGATTAAAGTAATGATCTTTTCCTTTACCCTTCGGCCGATGACTTTAGCTACAACATCATCATCCAACTTCACACTAGTTATTCATCTAAGTTTGACACTTAACACATCTAATATTTGGACACCTAACAATCTATAAATACACCTCATCTAAGCTAATGATGGACTCTTAAACCATCATATCTCTCGGCCGACTTTCATGCATTATCACCAAATTAAAAACACTAAGCTTCCCTCTAACTTGCCACGTAACCTACCCTACACAAACACCTCATCACAATAATAATTACTAGCACCATCATCTCATTCTCTTGGCTTATAACATCACCACAACCATCAACCAAAGGCACCACAAGCTCCATCCACTCTCGGCTCCCTCTTGTCTCTCAGTTTCAAACAACAACATAACCATTACTTCCTACATCCCTCAAACTCTCGGGTATTTGAACATTCCAACCTTCATCAAACCATTTTCATATTGTTCATCATTCCACTTCCTGAAACATCACTAAAACCGCCACCCATACCTTGAAGCTCTCGGTTTTACCTCATCAAAGATATCAAGTTGTAAACATCAATTGCTTGGAAGTCGTTTCTTAAGAACAAGAACACCTTGGAGCCTAAGAAGTTGGAAGATATCTTCAATCATTCTAAGTTTTTTTTTCATCCATTTACAAGGTGTTTGATTCTTATTAACCATGTTAAAAACAATGGATTATACATGTGTTACACATATGTATAACACATACATATGAAACTAGTTGATGTACATGAACATCAAACAAATCCCAAAATCTCTTGATTTTTATCAACTTCTGTAATGAAGAGTATTAAGACTGAAGAAAATTATGGAGACTCATGATAATTGAAATTTTGAAATTAAAAATAAAGATTTCTCTTGAAAATTAAAAGCAAAATAAGTTAAAATACTAAATGACTGTAATTGTGAGAATAAAAATAAGAAATTTATCAGAAATTTCTAAAAATAATAATCCGGAAATTTTGGGAAATTATTATTTGTTATATTAATTTATATGATTTATTTAAGAAAAATAGAAAATAATCTTTAACAAAAGATTTAAAGGTAATAAAAATCTAGAAAATTTTTATAATAATCTCCATATTATGTTAGAATTTCAGAATAAATTTTAAGAAGTAACTCGTTAAAATGATATAGTTATGTATTTTTGAAATATAATCTGAAGAAAATTAGAATAAATTTCATGAGAGACTTATAGTTAACAGCATGAAAAATTCTGAAACATTTATGAGAGACTTTATATAACATTTACGACATTATGTAAAAATTTCATAATTTTTAGGAACCCGTAGCTTATTCTGTCATATTTTAGAATATTGTTAAATTGTTAGAAAAATAATTTTTCTGAATTATATATTGGAAATTATTTGGATAAAATTACTGAAATTTAGATCTGATCTCGGGTAAATTTTGATAAATTTTTGACTAATTACTAAAATTATAGCTTAATTGTTATAATTTGAAGTGCTAAAAATTTTAAAGAAATAAATTTATTTATTTCTAACTATAAATTAATTTTTATTGGATTTTGCTGGAAATAAGGTGAGTTTCATAGTCCTGTTTTTACATCTACTATTTTGGGGGAAAAAGCATACTATTTTTGGTTGATGCAATTGTTAAATAAGTTATTTTGAGATATACTGTCATTATGTCGTAAATTGCAACCATTAATTCGGATGAGGAACCGTCAGATAACGTAGGTAGCGCTACTTAGGAAATATTTCCTGCACCAACAGGATGAGTGTTGTGATGCTATATTATCTGATTCTGTGATTTGTATTTGTGACAGTTATGAATCACCTGGCATATAAGTAGGTTTGGTTGCATTCTTATTTATGTTGCATCAATATATATATATATATATATATATATATATATATATATATATATATATATATATATATATATTTTGTGAGTCATTAAACCTATGTTCTCACCAATATTATGTTGACAGTTTTGAGTATGTTTTTTCAGGAAATCAAAATGACTAACAATATTCTACTTGCCTTTGATGTGTATGATGGTTGGTACGCGGCTATTGGGAAAGTATGTATGAAAGTAACCATGAATGTGTATGATCTCAGCATAACAGTGGACCCGCATATCCACTATTATTAAAGATTAGAATCGGTTACAGTTATTATGTAGTAGTTACTGTTAACATGTAATAGGGTTACAATAGAAATGTAAAAGTCATTATATTGACAAGTTTTGTTTATGTGAATTTCTGTATGTAACCCAAAATATATTATAAATATGGTAGTCATATTATGTTTAAATACTTGTTGATATTTGTGTATTCTGTAATCAATGTGTTTCGAACCAATATGTCACATCAAGCATTTCACACTTCCGCCGGGATATGACAGCTTGGTATCAGAGCCATTGGTTATAGATAATTAGGTATTATTAATAAATACCTAGACTATAACCATAAGCTCGTATGTGAAACTGTTTTATCTCTATGATTTTATGTGATTCTATTAAGATATGTATGATTCATATGTGCAAATCTATGAATTTTATATTATTTACATAAATTAAACTTTAAGGATTTTTACAGTATGGGTTTTGATAATTCTGATAGCCATCTTAGAGAAGCTGATCCTTTGGATCATAGCAACCATAGAGAAACAACACCTGAGATAGAGCCTTAGACCAAAGTAGAAATACCTCAACCTGAGAAGCGGACCAACACAGCGCCAAAGTTTTACGTCCGGCGTGCACCAGTAACAATGGGAGGCTATACAATCATGACGTCAAGAAAAAGGGTACGACAGGGGAAGAAGTTTTCAACTAAGGAAGTTAAAGACCAAGAAAACAAGGATCCCGAAACCCTTTTCCCAACATTTGATATAACACCTGCTGTCCAGCCTAATAATTCTGAAATTAAAGAAAGAGGAATTAAGAGGCAAAGGTTGGAGGAATGCCATATGAAAACAAACCACCAGATTCTTAAGAAGGTTAAAAAGATACAACGAGAAATTCGAATGCTTCAAACCGATGTCAAGGAAATGAAAGATGAAAACAAGAGTGTCTTTATTAGGATATGGAACTGGATCTGGGGAAAATAGAAAGATAGAACACTTTATATGTTATATGTGACTATTTTATTATATAAAATAATGATATGATGAAATATTTTGCTTATGATTATTCAATATCATGATATAGTATGAGTGAAACTATGTAACATTAAAATACTTGGCATGTAGTGAAAATGCCGCCAAGAAAAGATACTCAATCTGTACGAAGAACTTCACGTATCGGGCGACCAAGAACTAGATTTGTAGATGAAGAACCGCCGGTAAATACCGCCACAACTGAGGACGAGAGGATTTCTCGGATAGTAAGTCGAGAGCTGGAAGCCGTAATACCTACATTGGTAACTCAACCGCAGCAAGCTTTTAATGTTGAAAGAATGCCGTCTGGAGACAATGGACCAGCACACACTGATGAAATGGAGAACCACGAAGGGGAAACCGTAATTGAAGCTAGAAAGGGATGTTCTTATAAGACTTTTATGTCTTGTAAAACCATATTTGCTTCACATTCGTTAAAAGGAGAAGCACAATCATGGTGGAAGTTAGAAATCCAAACGAAAGGAAGAGAGGTCATGAACAAACTAAGCTGGGAAGAATTCAGGAAACTAGTAATAGAGAAATATTGTCCATATAATGAAATAGAGAAAATAGAAATAGAGTTTCTAGCACTAGAAATGAAAGGAGCTGCTTACCAGGAATATACTGATAGATATAATGAATTGTCTAGATTAGTACCACATTTAACAACTCCTGAAACAAAAAGGATAGGAAGATACATTTGGGGTTTAGTACCACAGATAAGAGAAATAGTGAAATCTACAATGCCAAAGACTTTCCAGGATGCTGTGGCTTTAGCAGGAAGTTTGACAGATGAGATGTTTAGGAACGGATCATTAACTACAATCAAGATAGGAGAGAAGAAGAAATGGAACAACAACACAGGAAGGAATTCTGGGGGAAACTGGAACAAGAAAGTCAACCGAAACCCAGAAAGAAATTATATGGGGATCGTGTAGGAAGAGAGACCACGAACAGAAGTCAACCTTGGTGCAACACCTGCAAAAGGCATCATGTTGGGAGATGTATGTTTGTAATATGTTATAATTGAAAAAAGAAGGGGCATACCTCCAGAGAATGTAAAGAGCCTACAAATTCCAAACCAATATGCTACCTGTGTGGAAAAGAAGACCATCTACGCAATAGATGCCCGAAACTGAAAGGAAAAGCTTCCAATAATTTCAATAATGCACATGGTCGAGCATTTGTACTTCAAGCTGAAGAAGCAAGACAAGAACCAGAAGTGGTGACGGGTACGTTCCTTATTAATAATCAATACGCAACTGTATTATTTGATACCCGAAGTTTTGTTTCAAACCATTTCAAACCTCTACTTGGATTAACAGCAGAGAAACTGAAAAATAATTATACAATAGAATTAGCTGATGGAACATCATAGCAGCTGATGAAATTATTCCTAATTGTATTCTAAACTTAAAGGATCATTGCTTTAGCATAGATTTGATTCATGTTGAATTAGGGGGTTTTGATATTGTAGTAGGTATGGATTGGTTAAGTAAGAATCAGGCAGAAATCAATTGTGGAAAACGAATGATCAAGATACCTCTAATTAAGGATAACAGAATCCTTGTCATACACGGCGAGAAACCTAGAGGTCCTATTGGAATAATTTCTTGTATGAAGGCTTAGAAATATTTGAAAAAGAAATGTTTAGCATTTCTGTCCCACATAGTTGATACCAAATCAGTCAAACAGAACTTGGAAGACGTACCTATTATTAGAGAATATCCAAAGGTATTTCCTAATGAATTACCAGGATTGCCGCCCCCGCATCAAGTAGAATTCAAAATAGATCTAGTACCAGGAACAGCGCTAATTGCCAAATATCCGTATCGATTAACACCATCAGAAATAAAGGAATTAATGAATCAATTACAAGAGCTGTTAGATAAGGTATTTATACGTCCTAACGTTTCACCATAGGGAGCTCCAGTCTTGTTCGTGAAGAAGAAAGATGGAACCTTTAGAATGTGCATTGACTATAGAGAACTTTATAAAGTAACAATTAAAAATAGGTACCCTCTCCCTCGAATAAATGACCTGTTTGATCAATTGCAAGGATCGAGTTACTTTTCAAAAATTGACCTGAGATCAGGATATCATTAGTTAAGGGTACAAGAAGAGGATATACCTAAAACCGCATTTAGAACGCGGTATGGTCATTATGAGTTCCTTGTAATGCCATTTGGGTTAACTAATGCACCAGCTGTGTTCATGGATTTAATGAATAGAGTGTGTAAACCTTACTTGGATAAATTTGTCATAGTCTTTATAGATGACATCTTAATCTATTCAAAAAGTAAGGAAGAAAATGAGAAGCATTTAAGGCTAACTTTAGAGTTATTTCAGAAGGAGCAATTGTACGCCAAATTCTCAAAATGTGAATTTTGGAAGCGAGAGGTACAATTCTTAGGACATGTGATTAATCTGAATGGAATTTAGGTCAATCCAGCAACGATTGATGCAATCAAGAAATGGCTGAAATACGTCAATTTTTAGAGATTTATAGAAAATTTCACCCGAGTAGCCCAACCATTGATAGAGTTGACTCAGAAAGATAAGCCATATGTTTGGGGAGAAAAACACAACACTGCATTTGAGACTTTGAAACATAAATTATGTAGTGCTCCTATTTTAGCTTTACCAGAAGGCACTGATGATTTTGTAGTATATTGCGACGCATCACATCAAGGGTATGGATGTGTTTTAATGCAACGAAGTAAAGTAATTGCATACGCATCTCGACAACTCAGAGGAAGTGAAAGAAATTATACTATTCATGATTTATAACTAGGAGCAGTGGTATTTGCACTTAAGATTTAGAGACATTATCTGTATGGAACCAAATGCATAATTTACACGGATCATAAGAGTTTGCAACATATATTTGATCAAAAGATGTTGAATATGAGACAAAGAAGATGGGTAGAATTACTAAGTGATTATGATTGTGAAATCAAGTATCACCCAGGTAAAGCCAATGTAGTGGCACATGCTTTAAGTAGGAAGGAAAGAACCAAGCCGTTACGAGTTAGTGCTATGAGAATGGAGTTACATTTAGAATTAATAAGTCAAATTCGAAATGCTCAATAGAAAGATGAATGGAGAAGTGTAGTGGAACAGAATGAACAAATAGAAGTTATGTCAGATGGAATCTAGAGATTTAAAGGAAGAATTTGGATTCTTGACAATAACATACTTAGAGAGAGCATTCTAAGTGAGGCACACAGATCAAGATATTCAGTATATCCAGGGAATAATAAGATGTACAAGGACCTGAGAAACTAGTATTGGTGGCCAGGAATGAAGAAATCAGTTGCACAATTTGTAGAAAGATGTGATACCTGTTCAAGAGTTAAAGCTGAATATTAGAAACCCTCTGGACAACTACAACAACCAGAAATCCCTAAATAGAAATGGGACCAGATTACTATGGACTTTGTGACTAGACTACCCAGAACCTCAAGTGGATACGACACAATTTGGGTTATAGTTGATAGATTGACTAAATCAGCTCATATCTTACCAATTAGAGAAGACTTCAAAATGGTGAAGTTAGCTAGGATTTACATGAAAGAAATCGTATCTAGACATGGAATACCAATCTTAATTATATCCAACAGAGACAGCCGATTTACTTCAAGGTTTTGGCAGACTTTACAAAAAGCATTAGGAACTCAAATAAACATGAGTACAACATATCATCCACAAACTGATGGATAGAGTGATAAAACAATCCAGACATTAGAAGATATGTTACGAGCTTATGCATTAGATTTTGGTGGTAAGTGGGATATACACTTACCTTTGATATAATTTTCATATAACAATAGTTACCATGCTAGTATAGGGGTAGCTCCATTTGAAGCTTTGTATGGAAGAAAGTGTAGATCACCTTTATGTTGGAATGAGGTAGGAGATAGGCAACTTACAGGCCTAGAACTAATACAAGAAACATCTGATAAAATCTTTGAAATCAAGGACAGATTGAAGGTAGCACGTGATAGACAGAAAAGTTATGCTGATAGAAGAAGAAAGCCGTTAGAATTTCAAACCGGGGACAAAGTATATTTAAAGGAACCTTCAAAGGGAATTATCAGATTTGGGAAAAGGAACAAGTTAAACTCTAGATATGTTGGGCCTTTCAAGGTAACTAATAGGATTGGCCCTGTAGCATATAAGCTAGACTTACCTCTAGAATTAAGTGGAGTACATAACACCTTCCATGTATCTAACTTGAAGAAATGTTTCATAATAAGACAATAAAGATATCAATAAGGGAAGTCAAAATAGATAAGAAACTTTATTTTGTGGAAGAACTAGTAACAATCATGGATAGAGAAGTAAAAAGATTAAAGAGAAGTAAGATCCCAATAGTGAAGGTCAAATGGAATTCAAAACAAGGACCTGAATTTACATAGGAACGAAAAGATGAAACCAAAAGAAAATATCCATACTTATTTGAGGTTAAACTGAATGAAAAGGACAGTTATAAAGACAAACTTCCCATGTCATCAGATAGTGACAACAGATGAATTTCGAGACGAAATTCTTTTTACGAGGGGAGAATGTGACGACCCTAAAAATTAAGGTTAGAAAAATTTATGCTAAGATGTTATATAAGTTAACCCTATAATAATGTGTGTGCTTTTAATAAATTAAAATTCTAAGGTGCCGTTATGTGATAAAATTTTATAGGTATATGTGTATTAGCATATAAAATATGTGTATAAAATGCATGTATAGAAGATTCTTTACGTGTGCATGCAGGTATACATTTGTGATATTTGTAAAATTTTAAGAATGTTAAATAATAAGATTATGTGAATAGTTATTTGAATTACATATTTCTCATTTAACCGGTAGTAAGTAAAGATTACGACTTAAACCTTTAACCAAAACATCAACTTAACATCTTAATCATTTATTAAGACATGAACCAACGTAAATTAGTAAGTTTAACACTACATTGGCACTAAACTAACAACTAAGAGTGTCATTAACTTAGATTAAAGTAATGATCTTTTCCTTTACCCTTCGGCCGATGACTTTAGCTACAACATCATCATCCAACTTCACACTAGTTATTCATCTAAGTTTGACACTTAACACATCTAATCTTTGGACACCTAACAATCTATAAATACACCTCATCTAAGCTAATGATGGACTCTTAAACCATCATATCTCTCGGCCGACTTCCATGCATTATCACCTAATTAAAAACACTAAGCTTCCCTCTAACTTGCCACATAACCTACCCTACACAAACACCTCATCAAGAATAATAATTACTAGCCCTTGTTGTCACCCTCTCGGCCGATCCATGTATCACCATCATCTCATTCTCTTGGCTTATAACATCACCGCAACCATCAACCAAAGGCACCACAAGCACCATCCACTCTCAGCCCCCTCTTGTCTCTCGGTTTCAAACATCAACACAACCATTACTTCCTACATCCCTCAAACTCTCGGGTATTTGAACATTCCAACCTTCATCAAGCCATTTTCATATTGTTCATCATTCCACTTCCTGAAACATTACCAAAACCGCCATACACACCTTGAAGCTCTTGGTTTTACCTCATCAAAGATATCAAGTTGTAAACATCAATTGCTTGGAAGTCGTTTCTTAAGAACAAGAACACGTTGGAGCCTAAGAAGTTGGAAGCTATCTTCAATCATTCTAAGCTTTTCTTTCATCCATTTACAAGGTGTTTGATTCTTATTAACCATGTTAAAAACAATGGATTATACATGTGTTACACATATTTATAACACATACATATGAAACTAGTTGATGTACATGAACATCAAACAAATCCGAAAATCTCTTGATTTTTATCAACTTCTGTAATGAAGAGTATTAAGACTGAAGAAAATTGTGGAGACTCATGATAATTGAAATTTTGAAATTAAAAATAAAGATTTCTCTTGAAAAATTAAAGCAAAATACATTAAAATACTAAATGACTGTGATTGTGGGAATAAAAATAAGAAATTTATCATAAATTTTTAAAAATAATAATCCGGAAATTTTGGGAAATTATTATTTGTTATATTAATTTATATGATTTATTTAAGAAAAATAGAAAATAATGTTTAACAAAAGATTTAAATTAAATAAAAATCTGGAAAATTTTTATAATAATCTCTATATTATGTTAGAATTTCAGAATAAATTTTAAGAAGTAACTTGTTAAAATGATATAGTTATGTATTTTTGAAAGTATAATCTGAAGAAAATCAGAATAAATATTTTAACAGTATGAAAAACTCTGAAATATTTATGAGAGACTTTATATAATATTTATGACATTATGTATAAATTTCATAATTTTTAGGAACCCGTAGCTTATTCTGTCATATTTGGAATATTGTTAAATTGTTAGAAAAATAAATTTTCTGAATTATATATTGGAAATTATTTGGATAAAATTACTGAAATTTAGATCTGATCTTGGGTAAATTTTAATGAATTTTTGACTAATTACTAAAATTATAGCTTAATTGTTATAATTTGAAGTGCTAAAAATTTTAAAGAAATAAATTTATTTATTTCTAACTATAAATTAATTTTTATAGGATTTTGCTGAAAATAAGGTGAGTTTCATAGCTCTGTTTTTACATCTACTATTTTGGGGCAAAAAGCATACTATTTTTGGTTGATGCAATTGTTAAATAAGTTATTTTGAGATATATTGTCATTATGTCTTAAGTTGCAACCATTAATTCGGATGAGGAACCGTCAGATAACGTAGGTAGCGCTACATAGGAAATATTTCATGCACCAACAGGATGAGTGTTGTGATGTTATATTATCTGATTCTATGATTTGTATTTGTGACAGTTATGAATCACCTGGCATATAAGTAGGTTTGGTTGCATTCTTATTTATGTTGCATCAATATATATATATATATATATATATATATATATATATATATATATATATATTTTGAGTCATTAAACCTATGTTCTCAGCAACATTATGTTGACAGTTTTGAGTATGCTTTTTCAGGAAATCAAAATGACTAACAGTATTATACTTGCCTTTGATGTGTATGATGGTTGGTACGAGACTATTGGGAAAGTATGTATGAAAGTAACCGTGAATGTGTATGATCTCAGCATAGCAGTGGACGCGCATATCCACTATTATTAAAGATTAGAATCGGTTACTGTTATTATGTAGTAGTTACTGTTAACATGTAATAGGGTTACAATAGAAATGTAAAAGTCATTATATTGACAAGTTTTGTTTATGTAAATTTCTGTATGTGACCCAAAATATATTATAAATATGGTAGTCATATTATGTTTAAATACTTGTTGATATTTGTGTTTTCTGTAATCAATGTGTTTCGAACCAATAAGTCACATCAAGCATTTCACGCTTCCGTCGGGATGTGATAATTAAATACATGAATGTATGATTGGAAAACCATGATTGTGATGATCGAAAAGTGTCTTGAAAATTCCGGGTGTCACATCATGTAAGGCCCTGTTCCCGGAGACCTCACAGTTGGTCAATCCTGGCATTAAACATGTAAAACATTACACATTTCATAAAATTTCGAACAGATCAAGTTAACGAAAACCATTCATCTCATTAATAATTACTTTTGCTAAGCAATACATCATTGTTTCTTACGATACAAAAGACCTATTAATTGCATTACAAAGCAACAATATCATTAAGATCGAACGGATGCTAGTCTTGCCCTGACGAGTAGCTTCCCCTCCGTGCGATCCTCAGCAATAATTACCTACCAACTGAAAATGCACAAAAGTCAGCGTTGCTGAGTGAGTTCTAGTTTTAAAACTTTTAAAAATACCTTGTAAGATTTATATATGAAACTATCCTTTTCTTTGAATTACTTCCTTTACTTTCGCACGTGAGCATTCATCGTACATACATCAAGGTATAATCTTGGTTATCTTTCATTATCTCATGCATTCATTCGTTTCATACTTTTTCATTATTTTCCACTATTTCTAGATCCTGTCATAACTTTACCCCCATCGTTAGGCACAAAGCCACCTCATTCTCGGGATTAAGTGACAAGGACCCCGTTTCGTACGTATGGATCAATCACTAAGACTGATCCCCCTGTGTGTGAACCCTCAAGGGTTAGCCAAAATCACACGTTATATTTCACACAGTTGAGCTAGCAACTCTTAGTGAGTTATGAACCTCCTTAATCATTTTGCTTGCAAGACTTTCATTCATTTCTTATGTTCCACTTTCATTATCATTAATCTTTCACTTTCATTATGATAATACTTTACGTATACGAGCATAAACACACCACGTAAAGTCACATGATAGATACATAATAGGGAACATAAGAACAGCCCAAAAACATGCAAAACATAAACAATTACAACCATCTAATCATCCCAGAGAAATTCCTTAAATTTTCTTTTTCCCAAAATTTCAGAGTGTTTTCTAAGTGTTCTAGGTGCATGAGCACTATGCAGGCGCATGAGTACTGCTTGGACGAATGAGTACTATGCGGGCACATGACTCATCACTTAGGCGCCTGAGGAAAACTTCTGGGCGCAAGACTACTATATGGGCGCATGAGTTAACACTTAGGCTATTTGGGCAGTAGGCGCATGGGGAACCTTGGGCGCATGAGAACCTTTCGGGCATATGGATACTATTAGGGTGCATTACCTACACTAAGATTTATTTGGGCAAGTTTCTGGGCGCATGAGCCCTATTTGGGCGCATGACCAACAATTAGGTGTTCTAAGTAAAATATTTAGGCGCATGAACCCTATTTGGGCGCATGACCAACCATTACGCATATTTCAGACTTATTTTCGAACCCAATCTGCATTCTAACATGTTCTAAGCTTATATACATCATTCAAGGCATTAAGAACACACATACAACCATAAACGCAAACATAAACACACATATACATACGGGTACGTATTAAACCGTTGTAAAACATTTTAAATCATGTATTTTCGGCCCCAAAAGTTTAAAACACATAAAGTCCGGGGTCTAGAACTCACCTAATGTAGTCTTCAAGTAAAACTCCACCAAACTTGAAGGCACAAGAGTTCAAAAACCTAAAACACAACCAAGCAAACAACCAAGCACAATAAACAAATAAAAATCAGTTTCAAGGTAGAAAACCCAACAACACCAAACCAATTACACAAGAAAGATGCTAACCTTTGAAAAATCAGATTCTTATCACTAAAAAACCGAGAGAACCTCAACTTCTTCTTCTTCTTCTTTGTTGATCAGTCGAAAATCAGAATGAAAAGCATATAGAGTGGGCGGCCATACCTTTTTAAACATTAAAATAATAGTGTTTTGTACTTTTTACACTTTGGCCCCCTCCACTTTGGCTACTTTTCCATTCTTTCTAGATACTTTTCTTTTATCAAAATTTCCGGGTGTTACAAGTCTACCCCCTTAAAGAGGTTTCGTCCCCGAAACCTATCATTCCTCGAACAGTTGTGGGTAATGTTGTCTCATTTCTTTTTCAGTCTCCCACATAGATTCAGAACCCTTTCGGTGTTTCCACTGCACACGCACAAGTGGAACCACTTTATTCCGCAGTCTCTTCTCCTTCCGGTCGATGATTGCCACTGGTTGCTCTACGTAATTAAGCCGTTCATCCACCTCGATGTCCTCCAGTGGTACAATCCTATCCTCATCGGCTAAGCACGTTCTCAGGTAAGATACATGGAATGTTGGGTGAATTCCACTTAACTCATCAGGCAGTTCTAATTGATATGCCACCTCTCCTACTTGTGCGATAATTCGGAAAGGCCCTATGTACCTCGGGCTCAGCTTGCCCTTTTTCCTGAACCGGATGATCCCCTTCCAAGGTGAGACCTTCAACATGACTCTATCACCCACGTTGAATTCAATCGATCTACGCCTTTTGTCGGCATACGACTTTTGTCTATCTTTCCGTGCCTTCATAAAGGCTTTGATCTTTTCCAACTTCTCTGTTGTAGCCTCGATCACCTCGATACTTCCCAACTCCTTCTACCCGATGTCTCCCCAACACACGGGTGTTCGACACCTTCTACCGTACAACATCTTATATGGTGGCATGCCAATGCTGGCATGATAACTGTTGTTGTATAAGAATTCTGCTAACAGTAAGTGATCATCCCAACTCCCTCCAAAGTCGATCACGCATGCTTGTAGCATATCCTCAAGCGTCTGAATCGTCCTCTCAGAATGACCATCTGTCTGAGGATGGTAAGTCGTGCTAATGTGTAGCCTCATCCCCATCGCATCACAGAATCTCTTCCAAAACTTCGATGTGAACCGGGTGTCACGGTCCGACACGATAGACACCGGTCACCATGAAGAGATATAATTTCTTTGATGAATAGATCCGCCAGTCTCTCGGATGAATACGTCTCGCGGATTGGTAGGAAGTGAGCACTCTTGGTCAGATGATCAACTATCACCTATATGGCATCGTACCCTTTCACCATACGAGGTAACTTCATAATGAAGTCTATGGTAATGTTCTCCCATTTCCAGTCGGGTATATCCAAGGGTTGGATCTTCCCTTATGGCTTCTGATGCTCTGCCTTCACTTGCAAACAAGTAAGGCATTCACTCACATACTCCTCCACATCATGCTTCATACCCAGCCACCGGTAATCTTTCTTCATGTGATGATACATCTTGGTAGCATCGGGATGAATGGAGTATCGAGTCTTGTGAGCTTTATCCATAATTCATCCCCGTAGGCCCCCGTAACGAGGGATCCACATCCGCTCGAAGTGGGTTCTAACTCCATGAGTGTTTTCTCTCAATTCCATGACTAGACCTCTCATCCTTTCAGAGTTAAGGCGATCTTCTTTCAAACTCATCTTGAAATTCTTTGATCTGGGTCATCACGTCAGAGGTCATCATTAGTTGATAAGCTTTCACCCAGATTGGCTCTAGTCTCTCTTTCCAACTAAGGGCATCCGCCACTACATTGGCCTTGCCTGGGTGGTAATGGATCTCGTAATCATAGTCCTTGATCGACTCCAACCACCTCCTCTGCCTCATATTGAGGTTCTTCTGTTCAAAGAAATACTTTAAGCTTTTGTGGTCTGTTAAGATTATGCACTTCGTCCCATACAGGTAGTGCCTCCAAATCTTTAAGGCAAAGACCACTGCCGTGAGCTCCAAATCATGTGTGGGGTAATTGACCTCGTGGATTTTCAACTGTGGGGACGCGTAGGCTATTACTCTTCCACGTTGCATTCGCACGCAACCCAATCCTGAGTAAGAGGCATTCGAATACACCACTAAGTCTTCACTCCCTTCGGGTAATGTCAAGACAAGAGCTTGAGTCAATCTTGTCTTTAACTCCTCGAAAGCATCCTCCTGTTCTCGACCCCATACAAACTTCACATCCTTGCGAGTCAATTTAGTCAAAGGTGAGGCTACCTTGGAAAAGTCTTGAATAAATCTTCTGTAGTAGCCCGCCAATCCTAAGAAACTTCGAATCTCGGATGGCGTCTTTGGAGACTTCCATTGTATCACCGCCTCAACCTTCGTCGGGTCCACCATAATTCCCTCAAAATTCACCACGTGACCCAAAAATTGAACTTCGCGCAACCAAAAAGCACACTTAGATAATTTAGCATATAGCTTCTCCCTTCTAAGTGTCTCCAACACTTCGCGTATGTGGCCGGCATGTTCTTCTTCGCTCTTTGAATAAATCAGGATATCATTAATAAACACAATCACTGATTTATCTAACATTGGCCGACACACTCGGTTCTTCAAATCCATAAAGCCAGCTGGCGCGTTAGTTAGACCAAAAGTCATAACGGGGAACTCGTAGTGTCCATAATGCATACGAAACGCTGTCTTAGGAATATCTTGCTCCTTCACCTTCAATTGATGGTAGCCAGATCGGAGATCTATCCTTGAGAACCAACTGGCACCTTGGAGCTGGTCAAACAAGTCATCTATTCTCGGTAAGGGATATCGGTTCTTCACCGTTAACTTGTTTAACTCCTGGTAGTCTATGCACATCCTCATACTACTGTCTTTCTTCTTAACAAACAAGACCGGAGGACCCCAGGGAGAGATACTCGGTCGGATAAACCCTTTATCCATCAACTCCTGCAGTTGAACCATTAGTTACTTCATCTCAGTCGGAGCTAATCGGTACGGTGCTTTGGCAACGGGTTGAGCACCGGGTATCAGATCAATCTGAAACTCAATCTCACGATCCGGTGGTACACCTGGTAAGTCTTTTGGGAACACATCTGGAAAGTCACACACAACTGGTACATCGGACAATTGTGGTATTGAAGCGTCCACATCCTTTACGTAAGCCAGGTAGGCACTACATCCCCTCTTCATGCACTTCTCTACCACCACCATCGAAATCACCTTCGAAACAGTAGTAACACGATCACCGTAGACCGTTACCGAACTTCCATCGGGCTCAATTAATCGAATCATCTTCTTGCGAAACACGATATTTGCCTCATAGGCTGCTAACCAATCCATCCCTAGTACTACATCAAATCCACCTAGGGGCATCACAAATAGTTTAGCAGAGAACCTATGGCCTTCTAATTCTATGTCGCAGCCTTCTAACATATCAGAAATTCTGGTAGACTTACCAATAGCAGTTTTTATATCAAATGGCTCA
Organism: Flaveria sonorensis; assembly: GCA_025506505.1. Taxonomy (NCBI): domain Eukaryota; kingdom Viridiplantae; phylum Streptophyta; class Magnoliopsida; order Asterales; family Asteraceae; genus Flaveria; species Flaveria sonorensis. Next base: position 47,348,642 of record CM046437.1, on the reverse strand, counting down.
TCAATACTTCTACTACTAACAGGCAACTTAGCACAGAAAGCAGTAGAAATGAAACTCCTACTAGCACTAGAATCAAATAATACAGAGGCATAAGTTTGGTTTACTATAAACATACCTGACATGACATCGGGGTCTACCCGGGCCTCCTCCCGCGTCATTATGAAGGCTCTAGCACTTGCCCTCTGTCCTCCTTCCTCCGTCCTCTTCTTTGCCCCGGAACTCTCTGCCCTTTGCTTCTTGCAATCCCTGCTCAGATGCCCCTCCTCACCACAGTTATAACATCTTCTAACCCCACATACTTTCGCCACGTGGCCGGGCTTGCCACATTTGAAGCATACATTCGATCCCCACTTGCACTCACTAGTGTGCTCCTTCCCACATTTACCACACCTCTTCATCCCCGAGCTTGATGACCCCACTCTTCGGTCATCCATTGTCATCCTCTTGTTGTTTGGAGTGAAACCACCACATGCAAACCTTTTCTCGCTCCAGTGCTTGTCTCCACCACTCGTCCTCTTCACCTCCACCACAGCCTCCTCTCTCTCATCATACAATCTACCCTCCATGTCTATTACCGACTGAAAGGTACCCGGCCGGGCAGTAATCAAATGCATGCGGATATCAGCCGGCGACCCCTGAATGTACCTTTTGATTTTCGTTAACACCGACGTCATTTGGTCAGGCACCAATCTAGCCATTTCATTGAACTTGGTGGTGTATTGCTGATTGGTCATGGTTCCCGCATCTAGCTGTAGGAACTCCCTTTCAATCTTATCAAGCTCTCGATGAGGGCAAAATCCCTCGATCACCATTTTCTTTAATTCACCCCATTTCACCTTCCCAATGGCCCTGCTCCCCTAGGCCTGGACAATATTGTCCCACCAACATAAAGCTGAGTCTACAAATAAGTGAGTGGTGAACTTCACCTTCTGGTCCTCCCTGCACTCATCGATTTCCAACACCGCCTCCATTTCTCTCACGCAGCAGTGAGCAGTGAGCAGCAGCAGCATTAGCATTACCATCGAAAGTCAGGGGTTTGCATCGTTGGAATGCCCCAAAACTACACCCCTTCATGGTTTCCTGCACTTCCACCTCTTCTTCATCACTGGAGGCTGCCATCCTAGCGTTTAGTTCCTCTTCCTCACCATGATCTCCCTCATTCTCCCTTTTCCTAGTCGTCTTCCTTCTCTCCTCCTCCTTCTCCTTCTTTTCATCCTCTCTCACAGCACGGATGACTTCAGTCACTACAGACGGTAGGATTGTCTGCATGACTTGATGCACCTCCTCCACAACCGCCTCCTTTACCGAGGCTCTTAAGTTAGCACTTTCATCCACACCCTCCGGTTGATGAAACCCAGGCTTAGCAGGAGCCATCTCTACAGTCCTTTTCTTGTTCCTTGTGGCACGTGGCCCAGCACCACGCCTACCTCGTACTCCTCCTCTAGAAGCCTTCGATGATCTACCGCTAACCATTCTCTAACACTATAAGATTCAAACACTAACATGGTCATTCAAGGTAATAGCTCAGTTTATGTCAAATATAGTAAGTCCCTAATTACAGTGGCCAGTTGTGATTAGCCACTTACTTTACTCTTCATCCCCCGAGCATTTCCTATCCTGATAAAATCAGTATTCAAATCTACTAAAAGCACATAAATCAGATAGCACACGCACACAATGCCGGTTAACATTAAGAAAAGAAATACCTGATGGCACGTAGCTACTCGGGCTGGCATCCCTCCATTCGGTCCTATTCTCAGTTTAAGTTTAGGTTTTGAAAATATTTTACCCATTTCTCTTAAACTTTGGCTCTGATACCAACTTGTAAGGCCCCGATCCCGGAGACCTCACAGTTGGTCAATCATAGCATTAAACATATAAAACATTACATATTTCATAAAATTTTGCAGCGGATCAAGTTAACAAAAACCATTCATCTCATTAATAATTACTATTGCTAAGCAATACATCATTGTTTCTTAAGTTACAAAAAACCTTTTAATTGCATTACAAAACAACAATATCATTAAGATCGAACGGATGCCAGTCTTGCCCCGACGAGTAGCTTCCCCACGTGCCATCCCTAGCAATAATTACCTGCCAACTGAAAATGTATAAAAGTCAGCGTTGCTAAATGAGTTCTAGTTTTAAAACGTTTAAAAATACCTTGTAAGATTTATAAATGAAAATATCCTTTTCTTTAAATTACTTCCTTTACTTTCGCACGTGAGCATTCATCATACATACATCAAGGTATAATCTTGGTTATCTTTTATTATCTCATGCATTCGTTTGTTTCGTTCTTTTTCATTATCTTCCACTATTTCTAGATCCTGTCATAACTTTACCCCCATCGTTGGGCACAAAGCCACCTCATTCTCGGGATTAAGTGACAAGGACCTCGTTTCGTACGTATGGATCAATCACTAAGACTGATCCCCCTGTGTGTGAACCCTCAAGGGTTAGCCAAAATCACACGTTATATTTCACACAGTTGAGCTAGCAACTCTCAATGAGTTATGAACCTCCTTAATCATTTTGCTTGCAAGACTTTCATTCATTTCTTATGTTCCACTTTCATTATCATTAATCTTTCACTTTCATTATGATAATACTTTACGTATACGAGCATAAACACACCACGTAAAGTCACATGATAGATACATAAGTGTGACTTGAATCTTGTATACCCCAACTTCCTAACTCCTTTTATCTGCCCTTAAGTTCTACCACGTCTAATCTTTTCTAAAACTTATTCTCGACTACGTGTGGAATCTTACGCATCATATCGAGTGGATAAAATTCTTTAGACACTATGTCTAAATCTTGAAAATCTCATCGAGGTTTTGATTCTAATAGCCTATAGGGAAGTGTATGACACATAAATACCTGTATTCTGGATTTCCTAGCAAAAAGCCCTCGGGCTAAGGCAAGCATTTCATATAAATCCCACTACGGGACCTGTTATGCTTACCTGGGGATTTCCGGGATGAGTGATAAATTATGGTCAACATACACATTTTCCCTAAGGTAATTGTAATTAAGTTACCTCGACGTGTCAATGTTCCTATTGGCTATATGGTACCAAATGGAACCACCCTGTTTACATTTATAAATTTTGAGATTCATGATTATTTGAACTGGGTTATCACCGAAATTCTAATATTTTCTCTATTTATATTTTATAGAATGTCTCGCCATCATGGAAACGTGCTAGCTCCGACCGAAAACTCGCCACTATGATTGCCAGGCAAATGGCTGCTGTTCTCCCAACCATGGTCGCCGAACTAAGTAGCACCCTACTGGCTAACAATAGTAACAACATGAACGGGAATAATGGTGGGGGTGATAATAATGGCCAAGGTGAAAACAACAATAACCAAGGAGGGAATCACCGAACCTGTACCTTCAAACACTTCAATTCTTGCAAACCTACTAGTTTTAGTGGGAAGGAGGGAGCCGCTGGACTTCTCGAGTGGTTCAAAAGCATGGAGAATACTTTCATTAATAGTGAGTGTCTCGAAGAGCTCAAGGACCGCTATGCTACGAGTGTCCTTCAACAACAGGCACTTACTTGGTGGAATAGTGAGAAGAGAAACCGAGGTACAGAAGTTGCATTGGCACTCACTTGGGAAGAGTTCAAGAACATCATGATCCAAAAGTTCTGCCCAAGGAGTGAATTGCAAAAGTTGGAGGAGGAGTTTTGGAACCACAAACAAGATAGTGGCAACCACTTGGCATACTCCACCCGGCATCATGAATTGAGTATGCCAGTGGATAGTGTACCCCGAAACATTAAGAAATTCATCAAAGGGGTACCACCGCAAATTCAAGATGCTGTTGTGGGAAGTACGCCCACGACCTTGGAGGAAGAAATGAACATCACCGTGCAGCTCACTGAGAATCACATAAGGGCTGGTACTTTGACGGTGAAGAGTACAAAATCAACAGCAAAGGTGACTCCCGAGGCAACTAAGGAGGTGAAGGCTGACCCTTCATTCAAGGGTAAGAAGCGTAAGTTCACACCTGCCTGTAATTTTGCTGTGACAGCACCTAATGCTCCACAAAAGCAAGCTGTCATTGCAAACCAAGCACCTGTGGCAAGAGCTTACACTGGCCCACATCTGATGTGCAACACTTGCAAGTATCATCATGCGGGAAATAATCCATGTTGAATTTTCTCTCTTTGCGGTAAATACGGGCATCTGGTGGCTACGTGTCATCGAGCCCCAAACAACGATGCTATGGTCGCTAACCGAGCCTGCTACAATTGTGGCGAAACTGGTCATTTTCGTCCACAATGTCCTCGACTTATGGGGAATGTTCCACCGGCTCAAGGACGAGCTTTCAACATCAATGCAAATCAAGCACAGGCAAATAACGATGTGGTGAATGGTACGTCATTCTTTTCCGTTACTCGATCTTTTGTTGTATAAAATTCATACTTGCTTTCCATATAACAATGATAGCCCTATATCTGAGCAGGTATGTATCTTGTAAATAATTGCTATGTGTCTGTACTATTTGATTCGGGAGCAGATAAGAGTTTTGTGTCTTTAGAGTTTGAACCCACTCTTGCTAAACCGCTTTCTAAACTAGAAAAATCCTTTACAGTCGAAGTCGCTGATGGAAAATCTATCGTTGTTGACGTCGTCATTCGTGATTGCGTCTTGAGCCATAACGAGCACGAATTTCCTATTGACCTTATTCCTATGAAATTAGGGAGTTTCGACATCATTATTGGCATGGATTGGTTAGCCAAACACTATGCGGAGATTATCTGTTTCGAGAAGTGTATTTGCATTCCACTACCTTCATGAGATCTAAAAGTCTTTGGGGAGCGATCATCTAAAGGACTCAAGCTTATGTAGTGTATCAAGGACCGAAAGTGCTTGAGTAAGAATTACATAGCCTTTATGGCTTATGTAGTCAACACGAAAGCCAAGGGGAAGGAACTTAAGGATATTCCTATTGTACAAGACTTTCCAGAGGTGTTTCCCGAGGATCTTAGTGGGTTACCTCCCGTTCGAGAAGTTGAGTTCAAGATTTATCTGATCCCCGGTGCAAACCCTGTGGCTAAGTCACCTTATCGTCTTGCACCTTCAGAAATACAAGAACTAGCTAGTCAACTGCAAGAATTGACTGATAAGGGTTTTATTCGTCCTAGCTCTTCACCATGGGTGCACCTGTGCTATTCGTGAAGAAGAAAGATGGTTCGTTTCAAATTTGTATCGACTATCGGGAACTCAACAAACTCACCATCAAAAACCGATACCCTCTCCCTCGAATCGATGACCTCTTTGATCAACCCCAAGGAGCTACGCAATTCTCGAAGATCAATTTACGCTCTGGATATTTTCAATTACGAGTCCATGACAATGATATTCCAAAAACCGCTTTCCGTACTCGATATGGACATTATGAGTTTATGGTTATGCCTTTTGGCTTGACTAATGCACCTGCTGTCTTCATGGAGCTCATGAATCGAGTATCTAAACTGTATTTGAACAAATTCGTGATTGTGTTCATCGATGATATTCTCATCTATTCCAAGACAAAAAACAATCACGAGTTGCATTTGCGACAAGTTCTCGAACTTTTGAAGAAGGAGCAATTGTACGCAAAGTTCTCTAAGTGCGAATTTTGGCTTGAAGAAGTTCAATTTCTAGGTCATGTGGGGAATAGCCAAGGAATTCACGTCGACCCTGCTAAAATAGAAGCCGTGAAAAACTGGTGCCTTCCCACGACCCCAACTGAAGTCCGCTCTTTTCTTGATTTAGCGGGTTACTATCGTAGGTTCATTGCAAATTTCTCAAAGATTGCGAAACCACTTACGGCGTTAACCCAAAAGAATAGACTTTTTGAATGGGGACCTGAACAAGAAGAGGCTTTCGAGACACTGAAACGTAAGTTGTGTAACGCTCCTATTCTAACCCTCCCTGATGGAAATGACGATTTTGCTGTGTATTGTGATACGTCTAATCAAGGCCTTGGTTGTGTGCTCATGCAACGAGGAAAGGTCATAGCATATGCATCGAGACAATTAAAGGTTCATGAAGTGAACTACACAACCCATGATCTTGAACTTGGTGTCGTGGTTTTTGCCTTAAAGATTTGGAGGCACTACCTTTATAGGTCGCAATGTATAGCTACACCGATCACAAGAGCCTTCAACATGTGTTCAATCAAAAGGATCTCAACATGAGGCAATGAAGTTGGATTGAGTATATTAGCGACTACGACTGTGACATTCGATATCATCCTAGAAAGGCGAATGTTGTAGCCGACGCGCTAAGTCGCAAGATCCACAATAAAACTGTCTCACTTCAAGAAATTCGAGATCGAAGACAATGGTTTGACACACTAGGAGAATTTGATATTGAGATTCACGTGGATGTCAACGAGGCTACTATCATGCTTCAAAATATAAGGATTGATAGTGACCTCGAATTTTGCATTCGCGAGGCTCAACAAGCGGCGTTAACTGAAGAAAGTGAGAATGAAGAACCAACATTTAACTTTCGATCACAACTGGAAACAAAACTGAATGACATGTTGTACTTCTTGAACCGACATTGGATTGCAAATCGCGACAACCTTCATAACTTTATTATGAACGAAGCTCATCAAACACGTTATTCTATTCACCCTGGGTCCGATAAGATGTATATGGACCTACGTGGCCAATATTGGTGGCCAGGGATGAAGAAAGATATCGCTTCTTATGTAGCAAAATGCCTCACGTGTGCAAGGGTCACAGCGGAACATCAACAACCTAGTGGTTTACTTGAGCAATCCGAAATCCCTATGTGGAAATGGGAGCGTATATCTATGGATTTCATAACTAAGTTACCTCGTACTCCTCGTGGTCATGATAGTATATGGGTGATTGTTGACCGTTTGACCAAAACAGCACATTTCATACCTATACGAGACACTTACAAAGTTTCAAAGTTGGCTCGTATTTACATTGATGAAATTGTGAGTCGTAACGGCGTGCCTTTACACATTATATCCGATCGAGATGCTCGCTTCACTTCATACTTTTGGTCTTCTATGCAAGAACTCTTGGGTACTCAACTGGATTTAAGCACAACTTACAATCCTCAAACAAATGGTCAAACCGAGCGAACTATTCAAACCCTTGAGGATTAGCTACGTCTTTGTGTTCTCGACTTTGGTGGTGATTGGGATACGCATTTACCATCAGCAGAATTCTCTTATAATAACAATTACCACTCAAGTATCAAAATGGCTCCATTCGAAGCTCTAAACGGTCGTAAATGTCGTTCCCCGATTTGCTGGACTGACATCGGTGAAAACTTCATTACCTGTCCAGAACTTATTCAAGAAACGACCGATAAAGTCTCCAAAATCCGTAATAACCTTGAGGTGGCTAGAAGTCGACAAAAGAGTTACGCGGATAAAAGATACAAGCCATTGGAGTTTCAATTCAACGACATGGTTCTTCTCAAGGTCTCACCATTGAAGGGCGTTGTTCGCTTTAGGAAGAAGGGCAAGTTAGCTCCATGGTTTGTAGGACCTTTTAAGATTCTGAAAAGGGTCGGAAAAGTGGCCTATAAACTGGAACTACCCTCTGAACTTAACGGGGTTCATCCTGTCTTCCATGTCTCAAACTTGAGAAAATGATTGGCCGATGAAAATTTACATGTTCCTTTGGAGGAGATTCAAATAGACGAGTCCTTCCATTTTGTTGAGAAACCTATCGAGATTAGGGATCGAACACTGAAGAAGAGCCGAACAACTACCACGCCAATCGTCAAAGTTCGTTGGGAAAATAAACGTGGAGCCGAGTTCACCTGGGAACGCGAGGATCACATGAAGAAGAAATATCCCTATCTATTCGTTTAGTCTCATCTTTAATTTCGAGACGAAATTTCTTAAAGTTGAGGAGACTGTGACCTCTCGTATATTTGTTAAATTGTTTGTTATCTCCGTTATCTCTTGTAAGTGCTTGTTTAGTTATTAACACAAATATGAGGGCTTATTTGTAATTCCTTTTATCTTGATCTTATTTGGTATTTGGAATTATTATAACTTGTTTTATTATTACATAATTAAGTTAATAATAATAATAATAAATAATAATAATTATTATTATTATTATTATTATTATAATAATAATAATAATAATAGTAATAATAATAATAATAATAATAATAATAATAATGATAATAATAATAATAATAATAATAATAATAATAATAATAATCATAACCTATGAAATAAATAAAAGTTATATAAGTCTAATTATTTTAAAATTTAGAAAAACTTGTAAATTAGTAACTTGGGCATAAAATAATAAAAGTAAAACCGCAGGGATCAAACTGTAAATTTGTTTTAAAACAAAACCGAAACTTTGGGTTAGAAAAGCTAATTATAAATCACAGGGACTAAAGTGTAATTTTTTTTAAAAAAACATTTCTCAAACCGTTTTCCCGGCCACTGGCCGGCGTACCACCGGCACGGCTCCGGCGACCCCCTAACCACCTTAAAAACAACTTAAAAAGCTCTCTAAATGCTTCCAATCAATTCGTGAACTCATTTCCGACTTGAAGATGTGAATTAATTTGATTTTCAATGCGGTGGAGTGACTTAGAACTCGAAACCGAAACACATAAAACAATCAAAATCGGTTTCATACTTAAATCGAAGTAATAATTCAATCAAACGGGTGGAAATGTTCACTTAATCATTTCGCATTCAATGGTATGTATAACTTCATCAGAAACGGCCGATTATGCATCAAATATGGCCTGAAACAACCGAGAACAAACTTGAACTCGTTGGTCAATTCAAACGAACAAATTGACACTATATAATTGAGGCAAAACATCCCATTCGGGTTTCTTAATCTCTCTGAACCCTCAATTTCACTAAAACACACACACGCATAACGATTGAAGCAAGACCCGTCGCGAAGCATAGTTTGAACTCGAAAGCTGTCAATAATACTTCAATTCAGGTAATTCAACTGGGGATTTCATTTGGTTTCCCATGGGGAACAAAAGCCCCATGGTTAATTTCATTAGCATAACCAGATTGAGGTTCAATTGGATCGAATTGAATGCTAGGGTTCTTGGTGATTTGGGCGTTTTTGATTTACATGTTTTTTTTTCTAAAATGGAAACGGGTTTATGACAAGGAATGGGGCTTGGTCCACTGGTTAAAGCTTTGGAACACTAGGCAGAGGGCCCGGGTTCGAACCCAAGCCCCTGCACTATTTTTTTAATCCGTTTTTGCTAAAAATAAAAATTTTTGAAATCTTAATATATTGTTAAATTTATATAAAAAGCATCTTTTAATCAGAATCTAAATAAAATTAATTTCTTTTAATTTTCTAAAAATTAACTTAATAAACATTTTATTTATATCTTGGAAATTATAAAAATTGATATAAAATGTATTTTCTTGTTAGTTTTAAATTGTAATTATTCTTTTTAAATTCTCAAGAATTCTGTTTTGATAAATCTTTCAATTCTTTTTTTTTTATAAACTATATTTACAAGTTTAAATTATATATTTGAAAGAAAATAAATATATATGTGCATATTTAAAATGTTTATAGATTCATTTTAATCATTTAAGACTATAGATTATTACTATATCAAATAACATTTAATAATTCTTTAATAATAAAAGTTTAATTTCTTATTAATGAAATTATCACAAAAATTCTTATTTGGTCATTTAAATTGTAAAATAATAAATTGTATTTAACCTATAATTTATAATAGTGGGTTAAACGATTTATAAAATCTCAAATAACATCGTTAAACTATCACCATTGATATCTAAAACCCCAAAAGAAACCGTATATTCCCGAGTAACCGTTTAAATTATAATAAATATGATTTAACTTTAAACGCCGTTCTCTAGGTTGAATTTTGACGAACCTTCGGCGTTAGTACAAGCATCCATACTTGTTCATCATTATCTTTCATGTGAGTTTCCATACCCCATTTTATATTATTTCACACATTTGGGGTGAAACATGTTAACCTTATTAAAAGCACACTTGTAAAGACGTTTATACTCTTGTACCACTTAAGCAATTTATTTTATATTTTGTCATGGTTATTTGGATTCTTGTAATTATTATGTGATTGACACTTGTAAAATACAATCATTAACTATTGCTAGCCTAGCGACGTCATAGATCTATGGGCCTAACTAGCCTATTTGGTGCTAAAGCCGAGGATATTGCCGGCTCCTGGTGACGTATTCTTGATCACAATGGGAACCAAGTACACTTAGCTAATCGTATAATTTCGTTGTGGCCATAATTGTCAAGGTTTGATTGTTACATTTGTTTATCCATTTATATTTGCATTGTCCTTTATCCTATGACATGAATTGCCATCTTAATTTTATATATATGTATGTATGTTCAACCTATGAAAACTCACCAACATTATATGTTGATCTTATTTTTAACACGTTTCAGGAAATGCTCAAGCTTAGTATTGCTTTGAAGATATGAAATCATCTAGGAATTTGGACCTAGAGAAAATAAAGATCATGCTATGAGAACTTGATGTTGGATTTTTATTTATGTTTTGTTTGTCTAATTTGAGACTTATGTTATGACAATATTGTCATGAAATGATTATTTATTAATATTTACACTTTGAAATAGTGTTGTGTGGCATGAACAATCTTAACCCTCACATCTCGACGTTTCCGCCGTTAAGGTTGGGGTGTGACACCGGAGATCTTGAAGAACTTCATTCTGAAAATTGAGAATCAATATGATCACAAGGTCAAAACCATAAGATGTGATCAAGGTACAAATTTTAAGAACCAAATTGTTGACATATTTTGTGATGAAAAAGGTATTACAAGACAATATAGTGCTCCTAGGACTCCTTAGCAAAATGGTGTTATTGAGAGGAGAAACAGGACACTTATTGAGGCTTCAAGAACCATGTTATATAACTCTAAACTACCCATCACCTTCTGGACAGAGGCAATCAACATAGCCTGCTATGTCCAAAACAAAGTTTTGGTGGTTAAGACTCATGGTAAGACCCCTTATGAGCTGTGGCACAAAAGGAGACCATTTGTTGGTTTCCTCAGGTCATTTGGATGTCCTTGCATCATCTTGAATACCAAAGATCAAATACCCAAATTTGCTGAGAAACCAGATGATTGATACTTTATTGGATACTCTTCCCAAGCTAAGGCTTATAGAGTATACAAGTATATGTAGAAGAAATTATCTTTGGGTCAACTAATCCAAAGCTCTGCAAAGACTTTGAGAGCCTGATGAAGAATAGATTTGAAATGAGTGCCATGGGGGAACACAATTTCTTTCTAGGAGTTCAAGTGAAGCAAGTTGAAAATGGCATCTTCATAAGTCAGTCAAAGTATGTACAAGACATCCTTACAAGATTCAACACGACTGATTGCAAGGTTGCAAAGACTCCCATAGCCGAAAACCACTCCCTTAGACCTGATCTTGAGGGGGAGTGTGTGGATGAACATCTCTATAGGGCTATGATTAGGTCTCTTATGTACCTCACAGCCAGCAGGCCTGATATCATGTTTGCTACATCCATCTGTGCAAGATATCAAGCCAACCCCAAGATGTCGCACCTGGTTGCTGTCAAGACAATTCTTAGATATCTCAAAGGTGCTCCTAAGCTTGGCCTTTGGTATCCAAAGAATTCTAACTTCAGTTTGTATGCCTATACAGACAGTGACTATGGTGGCTACAACATGACTGCAAAGTCTACATCTAGGGGGTGTTAATTCCTTAGTGGAAGGATTGTCTCATGGCAATGCAAGAAACAATCATGTATGTCTGCATCAACTGCTGAAGCTGAATACATTGTTGCTGCAAGCTGCTATGCTTAAGTGCTTTGGATTCAGAATCAGATACTAGACTATGGATTCAACTTCAAAGAGACTCCCATATACATAGACAACAACAGTGCTATCACTATTAAAGAGAATCATGTGCAGCACTCAAGGACAAAACACATTAACATCAAGTATCATTTGATTAGAGATAATTTTGAAAAAGGATTAATCAAACTAGTCAAAGTTAACACAAATAAACAATATGCTGATCTGCTCACTAAAGCTTTTGATGAACAAAGATTCAAATATGTTGTATCAGCTATTGAGATGATTAATTTTGAGTAGATTTTTTGTTAAACTTAAATCAATTCTATTTCTAAAACCTATGTGTCCTAAGATGTCTATTTTATCATCTTCATAAGCCCAGTTTCTTTTGGAATAAATTTTTTCAAAAGATATTCCTTAGATTTTTTAAAAATTTTAAACATATTTTCTTTCGGAAAACATCAAGTTGTAATCTGAAGAACATTATGTCTTCAAATCAAATAACTACTTATAAGACATTTACCTTCGGAAGAAATTTTTATATATCTTCCAAAGCCTAAATATGCTTCTAAGTACTTACATGTATTTGAAAAAAAATTTTCATCCGAAAACAATTAAGTCTCGGAAGATTTATTCTCTTTGGAATAAAACTTCCAAGTCCTGATTTCTTCTGAAACCAAACATGTCTCGGAAGCAAAATTCTCCAAGTATTTTCCTTCCGAAGCAAAATTTTCACAAATCTTACGAATATCTTCCAAAGCCAAATTGACTTCGGAAGCTTTTCTTTAAAAACTTTCGAAGACAAAATACCTTCAGAAGATTTTCAACTTCCAAGAAAACTACCTTTTTGGGCACTTTTTAAAGGTCGAACCGACATTTGGATTTCAAAGTTTATCCATTTACATTAATTTTGTCTCAAATCCATTTCATATATATTCTCTCAACAGTTTCTCTCTTTCACTATCTTCTTCATCTGAAAATTCTCTAACCTAAATTCACCCACAAACCACTTTTGTTCTTATTTTCCTTCACAACAAAGCTACCTCAAAATGGCCAACCTTCATCGCAGAAACCAACCCAATTTCTCCATGCAACTTCACAGGAAACATAATCAAGTTGCTCTGTTGAACTCTGAGAAAGATACTGGTTTCTCAGAGGTTTGTCGCTTTCACTCTATCAAACTACTTCACCTCCCTCACCATCGATCGTCCACTCTATGAGGATCAGCTATTGGAATTCTGGAGGACCTGTAAAGAGGTCACCATGGATGGGGAGAAGGCACTGTCTGCCACAGTGCAGGGGAGGACAATCTTCATCACTCCAGCATCCATAGCTCACATCTAAGGCTGGATGATGTCGAAGGTGATTTGTTCTTCCCCAAGTCTGCTATTAACCGTTCCTTTGGTCAGATGGGCTATGAAGGTGATTTCTCTGTCAAGACTATCAGGAAAGGGAAGGTTTCTTCTTAATGGAAATACCTCCTCCATGTCTTCATTCTCAGTCTATCTAACAAGCATGGATGATGGGACCAAGTTTTAGAGGACCTTTCCTACATAGTCCATGGGATGGTTCAGGGAGTCAAGTCCAAGTATTCATAATTTATGTACATTAATTTACTTGTAAACTTGGACTCCTTAGAATATTACATGTTCCCTAGATATGTCTAGCATATTCTTAACTGTGAACTGGGCTCACAGTTGAGCCGAAACAGGTAATGTTCTAAAATTGGGACAGATGAAGCCTGGCATCTTCAAGACTATGAGAAAGCCAACTGTTGGCTTCTCAAGGGTAGAAACAACCTTTGTCCCAAAAATGTTAGAGCTTATTGCTCAAGGTGACAACCTAGCAGCACCAGCTAGTGTTGAACCCACACCTTCTACTTCTCAACCCCCAATACAGTCACAAATAACCATAACCTATCAAAGAAAATCCAAACAAACCCCTGCACATGCTACTCAGTTTGTGCAGGGCCCTATATTACCACCCACACAGGAGGAAGTGGATATTGGAGCTCCCACTTCTCTTGAGGAGCAAACCACTCCCATCTTACTAATGATCAGTGCTGAGGTTCCTCATGCTTAGCCTGATGAGCTCACAACCCCCAAGCCCTAAGCCTTCACTTAGAGTCTTAACACTGTAGTGAACAACCTTCAGGGGACAGTTACCATCTCCAGCCTCTTGATCTAAACCAACCCATTCCAACCTAGAATTCTATGATGATGAAGACATAGGATTCAGTGAGTATCATGAGTCTCTCTTCTCCTCCCCTGCTCAAGGAGAGATGAGTACTCCTATTTCTCCCATGTCTAGCCCAATCATCCACCTACTACTAAGGTGGATCTCCCTGAACCTGTTCAGGAGGTCTATATGGAAGAGGCACTCACTTCAACAAGTGACTACATCATTAAGACCAAGACCATGGCAACCCAGCCCATTGTCACTTCACTTGAAGCTATCATGGTGCAAGAGAAATCCAGCGGCCAAGAACAAAGTGCTGGTGATGAGGAAGAAGACTTAGGTCCTATTCTCTCATCCCCTTGTGATTCTTCTGATGAAGATGAGAGGAATATGAGACTAAAGGTGGAAAAGCTTACTCAAACCTGCACCTATTTAGTCTCCAAGGTTAGTCACTTAGAATCTCAAGTGACTACCTTGCTAAGAAAGGTCAATGATCAGCAACTTGAGATTTCTGATCTCAAGGAACAACTAGCTGGGAGACCTTTCAGGAGGGCTGAACCAGGAACACAAGAACCTATGGATGTGACAGACCTAACCCCTAGCTCACCTATGGAAGAGGGTGATGCTACTAAAAAAGGGAAGAAAGTCCAAGTAATCACAGAACCTAGGAGTTCTTCACAGAGTATGGACATTAAGGATTCACCAACCATACTTGTAATTATACTCAGCAACCTCCTCAATTCCATATTGATGTGGACTCACTCATTCAAATTCTATTTGAGGAGGGTATTCCAAGAGCTATGTCCACCCACCCCATGATGCTAAGAATGAAATACTTGGGTGGAGGTATGATGCTGACAGGAGAGCTCAGATTTTGCATAGACTTCAGGGGCAGCAAGAGGTTTTCAATTTTTGGACCCTGAAGTTCTATGATATTCTTCCTCTAGTCCACATGCCACTTGCCAATCCTAGTCAAAACAGGCAAGCTGGCAGACTGACTGAGAGGATTTAAGATAGGATTGTTGAAGAGTTCATACAAAGAAGAAGACAAAGGCTAACAGGCAATGTCATTAGTCAATTGGATGTTGAGGTGGAATCTAAGATTAGCTTCGTAGGGGAAACCTTGACTGAAGGCCTAGTGATAGACCCTGTGAACCTTGTTACAAGAACTGCTTCAACATCAGCAACCCTCAGTGAGGCACCAGCTAGTGAAGGTGCTTCACAACCTATATTTGGCCGGAGCTTGATGACTAAACAAAACAATGAAGGCTAAATCTCCCTCCACGTTGAGTCACCAAGGCCTTTGCGTGACAAAGGGAAGAGGAAGATGACCTTTGAGGAGATTGAGGAGAAGGAGAGAGAGGAAGAGGAAGCTAAGAGAAGAGAGTTCAAGAGGGTCTCCAGGGTTCATGGAAGCTGCTATCAGGGCTGCCCCTAGGCCAAATACTCAGGATGACTAGTAGTGGGCAGCCAGATTAAACTACCTAGGGACCAGAAACTATAACATAGATGAACTTATCTCTCTTCCCTTAGAGGAACTCAATGAACTGGCAGACACAGAGCTGTTAAAGGAGCGGAAGGAGGCAAAGGATGAAGAATTGCTCCAAAAAAATCAAGGAATAAAGGAGACAGAAAAGACTCTACAAGTATGCTCATATCCTCTCCTCAGTTCAGGAAAGCCCTGAGAAAGAGGTTGTGGCAATTAAACAACCTCAGGTAGACAAGGAATCTGATAGACAAAACATGATTAGCTATCTAAGTGCCACAGGTCTCTATCAGGCATCTACACTTCTTCCCTTATCATATGAATATGTTGAATTCAAGTATCTTAAGCAACTGGAGCAACAAGTTATCCAAGAACAAAACGTTGCTAAGAGAAAATTGAGGGAAGAAGCTGCAAAGTCAAGAGCCATCATCCAAAAGACTCAAAAGAAGTCTGCTGAAAGGCAGAGGATGATGAGCTTCTTGAAGCTGTATGGATTCTCCGGAAGGAGGCTTGGTGCAATGTCTTTATCCACTATGGATGAACACATTAGAGTGATCAAGCAGAAGAATAAAAAGGAAGAGTTTGTTGACTTGCATTCTCCACCAAGTCAAGCTCAACCTGAAGTTGAGGTAAAGGTTGAACCCACTGAGACAACACAACTTGAGCCTAGAGCTGCATCTCAGCCAACTTCATCTTCTAATCCACAGCAGGGTCCAAATCCCTCTCCTTCTAAACTTGTGAGGGAAGAGGACACAACTGAGAAAGACATAATAAGTCAACCTGGTGCTGAAGGCCAGTCTTCTCAGTTGAAGACTTCAAAGAGGAGGAAAAGGATGGCCAGGAAGAGTGGTTCTAAGAAGAAGTCCAAGGCATCCACCTCTATATCTTAGGATGAGTCAGAGCATTCTGAGGTAGTGCAAGAAGAGGCTGCTCAACCAACTCCAACTCTAGTAGAGCCTCTTGTAACTGGAAGACCCATCTTGTCCTGGACCTTTGCTACTAATCCATACAGGTGGTATGTCATCAGAGATCAAGGAGGTCAAGATATCTATTTCTGGAAAGACATGCTTGATCTTCCTCTGCATGATCTCCATGACATGAGAAGGTATAATGAGAGTCTGAGGAATCCTGATCAGTTGATAAA
This sequence comes from Flaveria sonorensis, assembly GCA_025506505.1. Taxonomy (NCBI): domain Eukaryota; kingdom Viridiplantae; phylum Streptophyta; class Magnoliopsida; order Asterales; family Asteraceae; genus Flaveria; species Flaveria sonorensis. The sequence continues at coordinate 47,331,963 of CM046437.1, read as the reverse complement.
GAAAGGAATGATCTTGATCCTGATGAGGACTGTCAATATCTAAGTATACTTCTATGTTTTGGTAGTATCAACCTAGGGGGATCTTGTATGATTATACTTGAAAGACTGATGCAACCAAAGAAACCAAAGCAACCAAGTAGCTTCCAGCTTGCATGCATATTGTGCAAAGTAGAAGTCACTTCGGAAGTTTTACACTTCTCACAGCAAATTATTCTAAGTGTAAAATCTTCCGAAGCCAAAGACCAAATCTTCCGAAGCTAAAGATGAAGTCTTCTGAAACTTCAAAGACAAAGTCTTTCGAAGCCAATGAAGTGAATACTGATTTATTTTGAAGACAGAGAGGACATGCTTTCTCTGATTTACTTTTGTATAATGCTGACCAACTTTCCGCTGCAACTCTGATGACTCACCAACTTGCATGAGTTGGTGAAAAGGTCCATGCTTTTGTAACTATAGATTATGGTTTAGAGTTTATACCTTTCTACTTTATACCTTTTATCCTTTTTGTAATATATTAAGATGTGAGCTATGGCATGTCATAGTCACTAGTCAAAAGGCAATCTGCCTTTTGACTTTACATTGATTTTGTTATCTAGATTATGGTTTCCAGTTGGCCTTCAAAGTATGGCCGGCTGTAGAATGTAGTATAAAATATCTTAGGTTCTTGTATTTCCTTTTATGCTTTGTAACACTTGTTAAAGAAATTGAGAGCAATATACAGCATTCTTAAAAACCATACTTATCTTGTTCTTGTTCTTAGTTCCGTCTCATTGTTTACTTGTGTTCATAGTATCATTCATATAAACCTAGTTCCGTATTTGATCTGTTAAGTGTTATAATACTCTCCTCATTGTGAACTGATTGTATTGACCATCCCTTAACTGGTCCTGCACAACTACTTCACCTCCCTCACCATAAATCCGTCATTAAATGAAGATCATCTTTTGGAGTTTTGGAGGACCTGCCAAGAGGTCATTATGGATGGGGAGAAGGCACTGTCTGCGACAATGCAGGGCAAGACAATTTCTTTCACTCCAGCCACCATCCGTACTCATCTAAGGCTGGATGATGAAGAAGGAGAATTCTCCTTCCCAAAATCTGCTGTGAATCAGTCTTTTAGGCAGATGGGCTATGAGGGTGATTACTCTCTAAGAACCTTCAAGAAAGGGAAGGTCTCCTCCCAATAGAAGTACCTCCTCTATGTTGTCATTCACTATCTATCAAACAAACATAGAGGATGGGATCAAATTCCTAAAGACCTTTCCTACATAGTCCATGGATTGGTACACACAATTTGTTTATACTAATTTACTTGCAAACTAGGACTCCTTAGAATATTATATGTTTTCTAGATATGTCCAGCATATTCTTAACTGTGAACTGGGCTCACAATTAAGGGAAACATAAAATATTCTTAAATTGGGACAGATGAAGCCTAACATCTTTAAAACAATGAGAAAGCCAACCGTTTGGCTTCTCAGGGGTAGAAACAGAAATGTTAGAGCTCATTGCTGAAGGTGACAACTTAGCAACACAAGCTAATATTGAACCCACACCTTACACATCTGCACCACCCACACAGCCACAAATCACCATCACCTACACAAGCTACTCAGGCTGTGCAAGCCCCTATATTCTCACTCATGCAGGAGGAAGTGGACACTAGAGCTCCAATTTCCCCTGAGGAGCAAACCACTCCCATCACTTCAAGGATCAGTGCTGAGGTTCCTCATGCTCAGCCTGATGAGCTCACTACACCAACACCAACCTTAAGCCTTCACTCAGAGTCTCAAAACTCTAGTGAACAACCTTCAAAGGAAAGTTACCATCCTCAGCCTATAGACCTCAATAAACCCATACCCAACCTTGAATTCTATAATGATGAAGACATGGGATTCAGTAAGTACCATAATTCTCTCTTCTCCACCATTGCTCAAGGAGAGATGAGTGCTCCTGACTCACCCATGTCTAGCCCACATCATTCACCCATAACTAAGGTGGTTATCCCTAAACCAGTTCAGGAGGTCCATATGGAAGAGGCTCTCACTTCTACAAGTGATTACTTCTTTAAGACCTCAACCATGGCCACCCACCCCATTGACATTCAATTGAAGCTGTCATGGTGCAGGGGAAATCCAGCAGGCAATAACTTAGTGTTGGTGATGAGGAAAAAGACTTTGGTCCTATTCTCTCATCCCCTAATGATTCTTCAAATGAAGATGAGGGGAGTCTAAAACTAAAGGTGCAACAACTAACTAAAACCTACACCTCTTTAGTCTCAAAGGTCAGTCACCTAGAATCTCAGCTGACTACCTTACAAAAGAGGGTCAATGACCAGCTACTTGAGATCATCGATCTCAAGGGCAAGTTAGCTGAGAGACCACTAAGGAGGACTCAACCAGGGCCACAATAACCTATGGATGTGGTGGACCTAATCTCTAGCTCACCTATGCAAGAAGGTGATGCTACCAAAAAGGGGGAGAAAGTCCTACCAACAATCATAGAACTTGGGAGTTCTTCTCAGAGTATGAACATAGAGGATTCACCACCCTCACTTGCATTTGTCCATGCTCAGCAACCTCCTCAAGTTCACATTGATGTGGACTCACTCATACAAAGTCTGTTTGAGGAGGGTATACTAAGGGTTATGCCTACTCCATCTCACCCTGCTAAAAACCCAATAGTGGGATGGAGGTATGATGATCAAAGGAGAGCCCTGGTAATCTCAAGGTCTCAGGGTCGATAAGAGATTTTCAACTTCTACAACCTGAGATACTGTGAGAGCACTTATCTACTTGACCTCCCACTTGCCAACCCAAGTCAAATTAGGCAAGCTGTAAGGTTGGCTGATAAGATTCAACAAAGGGTGTTTGAAGAGTTTAAGCTGAGAACAAAACTATATAGACAGAGGCTAGCAGGCAAGACTGTTGGTCAACAAAATATTAAGGTAGACTCTAAGATTAGCTTCAAAGGGGAAAACTTGGTTGAAGGCCCAGTAGTTGAGCCTGTGAACCTTGAGATGACAGGAACTTCTTCAGCACCCTCAGCACCAACTACCCTCAGTGAGGAAACAACTAGTGAAGGTGTCTCACATCCTCTCTCTGGCTAGAGATCAAGTGAAAAACAAAGTAATGAAGGTCAAAGCTCTCTCCAACCTGAGTCGTAAAGGACTGTGAGTGATAAAGGTAAAAGGAAGATGACTCCTGAGGAGATTAAGGAGGAGGAAAGAGAGAGGAAGAGAAAGCTAAGGGGAGAGAGTTTAAGTAGGTCCCTAGGGTTCATGGAAGCTGCAATTATGGTTGCCCCTAGGCCAAACTCTTAAGATAATAAGTTAAGGGCAGCCAGATTGAACTACTTGGGGACCAAAAACTACAACTTTGATGAACTCATCTCTCTTCCCTTAGAAGAGTTAAATGAACTGGCTGACACTGAGTTGTCAAAGGAAAGAAAGGAGGCAGAGCATGCAAAACTGCTCCTTAAGATCAAGGAAGAAAGGAGGAAGAAAATACTCTACAAGCATGCTCCTACCCTCTCCCCAGTTTAAGAAAGTCCTGAGGCAGAGGTTGTCGTAACTGAGCAACAACCTCAGGTAGACAAAGAAGCAGACAGACAAAATATGATTAACTACCAGAGTGCCACATGAATACATAGAGTTTGAGTACCCCAAGCAGCTTGAGCAACTGCGCCTTAAGATCAAGGAAGAAAGGAGGAAGAAAAGACTCTATCAGGCATCTGCACTTCTTCCCTTGTCATATGAATACATAGAGTTTGAGTACCTCAAGTAGCTTGAGCAACAAGTAATGAAAGAATAAAAAACTGCTAAAAGGAAGATGAGGGAAGAAGTTGCAAAGTCAAGAGCCATCATCCAAAAGAGTGTAAAGAAGGCTGCTGATAGACAGAGGATGATGAGCTTCTTAAAGCTATATGGATTCTTCGGAAAGAGGCTTGGTCCAATATCTCTATCCACCATGGATGAGCATATTAGGGTGATCAAGTAGAGAGATTAAAAAGGGTGAGCTCATTAACTTGCATTCTCTACCAAGTCAGACTGCACCTGAAGTTGAGGTCAAGGTTGAACCATAAGAGACAACACAACCTGGACCTAGTGCTAGACCAAAGCCAACTTCATCTTCTAATTCATAGCAGGGTCCTGATTCCTCTCCTTCTGAACCTATAAGGGAAAAGGACCCAACTAAAAAAGACAGATAAGAACAACTTGGTGTTGAGGCAAGTCTTCTCAGTTGAAATCCAAAAATAGGAAGAAAAGGATGGTTGTTAGAAGGGACAAAAGAAAGAAGAAGAAGAAGAAGAAGTCCAAGGCATCCACCTCTACACCTCAGGAACATCCTGAGGGTGATCAAGAAGAGGCTACTCATCCAACTCCCAATCAAATAAAGCCTCTTACTACTGAGAAACCCATCTTGTCCTAGATCTTTGCTGCTAATCCGGGCAGATGGTATGTCATTAGAGATCAAGGAGGTCAAGATATCTACTTCTGGAAAACCATACTTGATCTTCCTTTGCTTGATCTTTTTGATATGAGGAGATACTATGAGAGTCTGAGGGATCCTGATCAAATGATGAAGAAAGAAATGGTCTTGATCCTGATGAGGAATGTCAATATATAAGCAATCTCTTTCGTTTTGGTAACGTCAACCTAGGGGGAGTTTGTAAGGTTTACACTTAAAGGCTGATGCAACAAAAGCATGCTGATGCAACCAAAGCATCCAAAGAGCTCTCAGCATGCATGCATGAAGTACAGAATAAAGTTAATTTAGAAGTTTTACACCACTCAAAGTAAATAGGCTAAGTGTAAAATCTTTCGAAGCCAAATGATAAAATCTTTCGAAGCCAAAGATGAAGTCTTCCAAAGCTTCAGAGACAAAGTCTTCCGAAGCCAAAGACTGATTTCTTTCAAAGACAGAGAAGACATGCTTTCTGTGATCACCTTTTGACAAAAGCTGGACAACTTTCCGCTGCCACTCTGAAGACTCACGAACTTATATAAGTTGGTGAAAAGGTCCCTGCTTTGTCAACTGTAGATTATGGTCATTGGTCTGTAGCTTTCTACTTTTGTACCGTTTATCCTTTTTGTAATATATTAGGATGTGAGCTATGACATGTCATAGTCACTAGTGAAAAGGCAATCTGCCTTTTGACTCTACATTGATCTTGTTGTCTAGATAGTGTTTCCAACTGACCTTCATAATATGGCTGGTTGTAGGATGTAGTATAAAGTGTCTCAAGTACTTGTATCTTAGAACATGCTTGGTGACACTTGTAAGAACTTGAGAGGGATATACATCATTCTTGAAAACTATATTTGAGTGCTATTGTTCGTGTTCTTTTACTTGTGTTCTTTGTATCATCTAACAGGTTCCCTATTTGATCTGCTAAGTGTTTCATATATCTCCACCTTGTGAAACTGTTGCATTGATCCCCTTCACCGGTCCTACATGAAGCGATTATTGGTCCATTATCTTAAAGCGTTCATACTCGAAGTCAATCAGGGAAATCAATACATGTTTCTACACATGCTTTATCTCTCAAATAGTGCCAAAGAATGTAGAAATGGCGTTGAAAGAAAATAGCTAAGTTGAAGCAATGGAAAAATGAATTTATGCAATTCAAGAAGTTAGATGTATGGTATTTATTTGAACTTCCAAAAGATAAGTTGCCTAACAGAACGAAATCGATATTACCCAATAAGACGGATGAAAAGGCCAGACTTGTTGTATAAGGATTCTATCAAGTAAAAGGTCTTGATTATGAAGAAGTCTATGCTCCTGTAGCTAGACTTGAAGCAATTCGTATATTTCTGGCATATGCTTCATTCATGAACTTCAAAGTTTATCAAATGGATATTAAGACTGCATTTTTGTATAGGAAAACGAAAGACGAAACCTATGTTTGTCAACCTCTTGGTTTTGAAGATCCAGATCATTTTATGGGTTACATCAATTGGAGTAAGATAGTTCTTCATATCATTATTTGCAGATTTTGAAAATCAAGTCGCGCGAGAACTTTGATCCGCGTAAGAACTTCGATCCGCGCGAAAACTTTGATCCGCGCGAGAAGATAGTTCTCGCGCTAGACCTTTTGGTTTTAGTATAAATATATTGCTTTTGATCTCTTTGTAATTAATCTTGAAATTCTCAACTTATGTACTTCAATTTCAGAGAGCAATATACCACATTTATATTTACTATTGCTTGTTATTGATTCTTCTCGTTCTTATTATGAATCTGTGTTAGTTTTCATTTCGCGTCTTTAACACGAGATTGATCTACAAAGAAAACATGATCTTTACAAGCTTGTTTGGTGTTCGCACATGATAGTGTTCTCATAATATCGGTACACGATAAAGAAAATAAATATCCATAAATCTATCTCTCATTATCTTGTGACAATGAGAGTCATAGGACTAAGGAGGAGTGGTGAAAGTCATTGATGGTTCTCGTGAAATTAAGCTTGCCATGATTTTCATGACATTAATCTCAAAGATGATGCTCATGATACTAAGCCCTGAGATTGCAACTACGTCCTTTGTGCATTGATAGCAGAGTCATAGAACTAGGTCGCAAGCACATCATTTTTTTACCGTAGCACTTTACGATGATAATAGGGTAGACTTCAACAATTTTCTTCATCTTGTTTAAATCCATGGAAGAGTTATTCAATATAAAGTTGTTTCTCTTTGCTTTTATATGACCGCAATCCCTGATATGAGATATTAGGATTGAAGAGGAGAGAAGAGAGGTGTCGATGTGTGCATATGTTTTTTATAGTGAAATGATGAAAATAGCATTATGTTGAAGTCTTGCAGCGAGATTTAACGCTAAAATAAAACAAATATTCATTTTTACAACCAAACATTCTATAATTTCGAACATTATGAGAATCAAATTTGTATTTTTTTCTAAAAGTAATGAAATCCGTAAAAACAAACTTATCACATAAACTATTTATGTAAATATAAATAACTTTAATTTTGTTATGTGTTACACTATTAGGGACCAGCCAGGTCATTAGATACAACATAAGCTTGCTCATGAGGCTATTGTTCAACATTGTGCCCTTAATGAGTCTGAGAAGCAAAGACTGATTACTGATCAGCCATGCTATGTTTTCTCAATACCCTCTCATCGCCAAAGATAGAAACCCAGAATCAACAAATCAGAGTTTAATGCTCTGATACTAAAAGTATAGACAAAACACTATAAACTATAAACCCCAAACCAACTTAATTTAAACTAAACAGATGAATGAAATAATATCTATGAATCAAGTAACTAACAAGACTAAGATTCACAGATCATCAGATGATCTGTGTAAGAAAACAAAGACAAAGATCAACAAGCTTATCTAGAAAAGTGTTATCAGAGAACAACCGAGAGAGAGTGCGTGTGAATATGAGTTTCTGATCTCTAATCCTGAAGTCTCTATTTCTTTTAGAAGACCCATACATATTATAGCTATGTATTATCATTATTACCACGTCACATCTCAGGCAAGGAAGTTCAGCACACATATCCATACTTAGTCACACTCACCACAACTACATCATACTTGTTGGATTATGTACGGGTTCGGTTACGTCACGTTGCCAACCGAGCTATGACCCGTAAGAGTTACACCTTGAGCAACGAATATTAAGTCCACTTATTTTATTTAACTGGCGTTTACAAACTATATCGGGTTTAAATGATTTATAAAGGTTATAAATTATTTATAAACGTTTAAGCGTTAAACGTTATTATTTTGGATCTCCGTTATTATGTGGGTTAATATTGAACTAACCGGGCCTGGGCCCACGAGTAGTTTAATATTAATTAAATGTTTAATTAGGTTTAAAAAAAACCTAATTTTTACAAATATATATATATATATATATATATATATATATATATATATATATATATATATATATATATATATATGGATCACAAAAGGTGTGGCGATTTTCTTTTGAAAAACCATCAGGGCAACTTTTTGTTTTGGTCAAACATTACGGCTACTGCTCTTTTTGATTCGATTCACGACTGCAACTCTTGAACAATTGGTTTTTCAATTGTTCATGGACTTGCGTACTGGTGCACAAAACTCACAGCTGTCGCTACGCAACATCAAGACCCGAGAACCACGCGTCTTGTTTTGCGTTTCCGTTCGGTTCGTTCAATCTAGCATTTAATTCGTTGTCCCTTGGTGTCTCAAACGGTTAATTATTAACCACAAAGGTATTATTATCTCATCAGTAGGTTAATAACATTCTGTATTTGCATTGTTTGTAACCCAGATCCTGTCGGGTTCACTTTTGGTATTTTCTTTATTACTCTGCTACGTTATATATTATTAATATGATTAATAATTACTTCAAAATCGTTTTGATAAAATAAACCTAACCAATATACCTCTGAACCTAACAGTGGTATCAGAACCAGGCTTACAACATGCAAATCAGATCCGGTCTGTTAACCTGTTATAGATCACAAACTTTAAAATTATTTAAAGTTTCTGATTTATTATTAAGGGCAATTATATATTTTGGTTGTATATTTATTAACCAAAAGATTGTCCGTTTTATTTTAATTGTGTTTTAATATATAATCTGGCTGGACCTTGTGGTTGACTGGTTGTGATGTGATTTGTTATTGTTAAAGTTTTTGATTTTATGGTTTTAGCCCATTTGATGGCTCAAAGTTGTAATAGATTAGAGTTTTTTTTATTTTATTTTGTATTTCTTTTGTAAATATTATAATATTTGAAGACCCGAAGCCAAACTGGAGACAAGACGAATCAAGGAGTCAGTGGCAGCCCATCGAAACAACTAGATGCACTTAGGTCCATCCATGTGGCTGTTTTGTGTTTTGAACCCGTGACCTGGTTTGATCTTGCTAATTGGCTCTAGCGAGATCAAACAATCATAGCCATTAGATTTACATATTATTTTGCTATTATGGTTGTTTTATTTTATAATTGTTATAACATCCAACCTAATATCAAACTAATTAAAAATATTTTTTTTACAATCAAAATAAATAACAAGTTTTAAACTTATTTTTATAACTTGTTAAAAATAAAATAATTTTTTTGTTTCAAAAGGGATAACCGGATAAGTGTTTTAAATTCAAAAATTAATTTGAATTTCAAAACTTAAAACTTGATAATTTTAAATTAAAAATTAATTATCTATTTAAAAGGATAACTAGATAAACATTGAAATTTAAAATTAGTTTAAATTCCAAAACTTAAAACTTAATAATTTAAAATTATCAACTTAAAATCGGTTGTCTATCTCGTGACAAACCTAGTTTTAATAGGGTATTAAAATTTGGTGTTCCGAGAGACGAAACGGTTCGTCATTCATTATCACGAATTGAATATTGTAAAACTGACTTGTACAACGCACGTATGACTTAATTATACGTTGTGTTTGATCCTATTTGGTAAACACTAAAATTGGATCCCATAGATAAAATTAGTAGTCTATGACACCCTATTATAAGGAACACTTGGAACATTGAGCGAAACATCAGTGTTTGGAGTTACAGCACCGCACTTAATATGGAGTTTATTCTTCCAAGGTGCAAGGGTTTCGTTGACACATTTGACACTTCCACACGTACCTGTTTTAGGATGACTATTACTTTTCTCTCTTGTTACATGCCACAGCTGTCTAAAGAGAAAAGTGGGCATAGATGAGGCTAAACGTATCAATGCATTGACAAATGTTGTCGTTGCGGCCTCATACCCGAGAGTTGTGCAATTTTCACAATTGATAAGCGTTGTCAGTCTGCCTATTCACTTACTAATGTTGCGTGCCCCTGTTGCCTTTAGTAACTGATCAAGCCAGATTCTCATTTCTTATTTAAAATTAATACAAATGGGTCATTAACTAAAATAAGGAAATAATACATTGAAAATACTAATTAATTTATTTTTGCTTATTTAAACAGATGTCTTCAGAAACCAACAACTCCTTTATGCTCAAGTCTATTCTTGAGAAAGAGAAACTTGACAACACCAACTTTCTCGCATGGCACCGCAACATGAGAATTGTTTTCAAGATGGTGAAAAAGCTCTATGTTTTAGATAGCGCTGTTCCCAACGAGCCTGAAACCAATACGGCCGCCGCCCCGCCCGTAAAACTTGGGAAAAATTTAAGGAGGATGCTGATGAGGTAGCCTGCCTTATGCTAGCCACCATGTCCCCTGATCTCCAGGAGAACATGGAGGACATGGCTGCATTTGACATGATTGAACAACTTAAGGGCATGTTTCAGAAACAGGCCCAACAAGAGCGCTATGATACCATGAAGCAGGTTATATCCTACAAAATGCAAGAAGGCTCGCCTGTGAGTGCCCATGTGCTTAAAATGAAAGGGTACATCGACCAAATGGTCAAACTTAGTTATCCTATGCAGGATGAAATGGCAGCAGACTTCATCTTGAACTCCCTGCCTAGTTCTTACGACCAGTTCGTAATGAACTTTAATATGAATGCATGTGTTGAGAGTGTAGCTGAACTACACGGTATGCTCAAAACTGCTGAGCAAAACATACCAGGTAAAGCTAGTCAAATATTGATGGTCTGATCTACTGGTGTTAAGAAGCCAAACCCCAAGAAGAAAGCTTATAACAGTAAGGGTAAAGGTAAAGTTGTTGCTACCAAGGCTGCCACCAACAACAAACAACTGGCTAAAAACAAAGCAGTACCCCCCCCCCCTGAGGAGCGACACTGTTTTGAATGCAATAAGATGGGGCACTAGAGACGTAACTGTCCTGACTATCTAGCCAACCTGAAGGCGAAGAAGGCCAACGGTGAAGGCTCTTCTTCAGGTATTTTGATTTATGTTATTGAACTTTTCACTGTTTCCAGCAACACATGGGTATTTGATACTGGATGTGGTTACCATATCATTAATGACTTGCTGGAGCCTAAAAAGTGGAAGAAACTTAAACAAGGCGACATGGAGCTCATCGTTGGTGATGGGAAAAGAGTACCGGTTCTTGCAACCGGAACATATTATCTTTATTGTCCATCTGGCCTTGTAATTACTTTAGATAATTGCTTGTTTGCTCCTGGTTTAACCAGAAATGTTATTTCAGTTTCTTTATTGTTTGAACAAGGATTCAAGTACGTTTTTAATGATGCTTTTATTTCTGCCTACTTGAATGATGTCTTTTATTTTGAGGCTAAACCTCGAAGTATTATTTATGAGATTGATATTCAAACAAACAATAACATATATAATCTTACTAAACATATCAAATCTAGAATTAACGATATGTTTCTATGGCATTGTAGACTTGGCCACATAAGCAAGGCTCGTGTGAAAAGGCTTCAGCCCGAAGGGATTCTTGAATCCACAGGACATGAATCTTTTGATGAATGCGAATCTTGCTTAGCTGGCAAACTCACAAAGGATCCTTTCACCCATGTTGGTGAACGGGCCAAGGATCTGTTAGCACTTATACCTTTTGATGTATGTGGTCCTTTCAGAACCATGTCTAGAAATCACGAAAGATACTTCGTTACGTTTATTGATGATTATAGTCAATACGCCTATGTCTACCTTATGAAGCACAGACATGAAACCTTTGAAAAGTTCAAAGAGTTTCTGAACAAAGTAGAAAACCAACTTGGTATGACTATCAAGGTACTTCGATCAGATCAAGGTGGAGAATACCTAAGCCAAGAGTTCACTAATCATCTAAAGGAACGTGGAATTGTTTCACAGTTCACTCCACTCGGCACACCCCAACTTAATGGCGTGAGTGAGAGAAGAAATCGAACCCTACTTAATATGGTTCGATCGATGATGTGTAGAACTAACTTACCTCACTCCTTTTGGAGTTATGCTCTTATGACCACCGCCCGCCTTGTCAATCTGGCACCGACTAAGAAGGTAGACAAAACGCCATATGAGATATGGCACGGGTCTAAACCTAATTTGTCTTACCTTAAAGTATGGGGATGTGATGCTTATGTCACCAGCGAGTCTAATGACAAGCTATATCCTCGAGGCGAAAAAGTTATTTTCGTCGGGTACTATAACAGAAGCGGATATTATTTTTACCATCCTCATGCAAATATGATTTTCATAAAAAGGAAGGCATATTTCCTCGAGAAAGAGTTTCTTGATCGAGGAACTGGAAGTAATATTATGGATCTTGAAGAAATTAGAGAACCACAAACAAATGCAGATGTAGTCGGTGCGTCTGAACAACAAGAAATTATTGTTGATTCAGACATAAACGTAAGCGTTCGCAGAAGTAGCAGAACCCGCAAAGAACCTGACTGATATCTTTGGAATCTAGAGGGTCCTAAGGTTTTGGTATTAGCTGACTCTGGTGATGAACCTACTAACTACAAATCTGCTATCTCAGATCCGGAATCTGTGAAATGGCTAGATGCCATGAACGCCGAGATGCAATCCATGCGAGACAATCAAGTCTGGGACTTGGTTGAACTACCCCCCGGTTCACGGGCAGTAGGGAGCAAGTGGCTTTTCAAGAGAAAAAACGACATGCATGGAAATGTACACACCTATAAAGTATGGCTTGTTGCAAAAGGTTTCACTCAAACTCATGGTGTTGACTACGATGAAACTTTCTCACCCGTTGCTATGATCAAATCAATCAGGATATTGCTTGCCATAGCAGCGTACTATGATTACAAGATATGGCAAATGGATGTCAAAACCACTTTTCTAAATGGCTCTAAAGATGTTTATATGGTTCAGCCTAATGGTTTTGTTGATCCACGATATCCAAATAAGGTGTGCAAACTAAATAAATCTATTTATGGACTTAAACAGGCATCTCGTAGCTGGAATCTTCATTTTGATCAGAGAATCGTGGAATTCGGTTTTGTCAAAAGTGAAGATGAGCCTTGTGTTTATAGGAAGACTAGTGGGAGCACTATAGCATTTCTCATATTATATGTTGATGATATACTGATCAATGGAAAAAATATCCGAATGCTTAACAAAGTTAAAAATTGGTTGGGAGCTTGTTTCGCAATGAAAGATCTTGGAGAAGCTGCTTACATTCTAGGAATCAAGATCTATTGAAATAGATCGAAGCGACTTCTAGGGCTTAATCAAAGCACATACATAGACAAAATGATGACACGCTTTAAGATGGAAAACTCCAAGAAAGGAGGTGTTCCTATGACTAAAGGTACTGTGTTAAACAAATCTCAATCTCCTTCAACGGACATTGATATTAAGCGAATGGAAAAGGTTCCATATGCTTCAGCGATTGGTTCCATCATGTATGCTATGTTGTGCACTAGACCTGACGTCGCATATGCTTTAAGCATTACTAGCCGTTATCAGCAGAACCCTGGCTTTGCCCATTGGACAGCAGTTAAGAATATTTTGAAGTATTTGAGAAGGACTAAAGACATGTTTTTAATATTTAGAGGAGTTGAAGAACAGCTCATTGTAAGATGTTACACTGATGCTAGTTTTCAAACTGACCGAGATGACTCTCGCTCACAATCTGGTTTTGTATTCACACTCAATGGTGGAGCTATCTCTTGGAAAAGTTCCAAGCAAAGTGTGGTGGTAGATTCCACCACTGAATCTGAATATATTGCAGCATCAGATGCTATAAAGGAAGCTGCTTGGATGAAGAAGTTCATAGCCGATCTCGATGTGGTTCCAAGTATTCAGCGCCCAATCAAGATATTCTGTGATAACACAGGTGCCATTGCTCAAGCCAAAGAGCCCAGATCTCATCACAGGGCCAAGCATATTCAGAGGAAGTTTCACTATATACGAGACATAGTGAAACATGGAGACATCGTGATAAGCAAAATAGACACAGATCAAAACCTAGCAGACCCGTTTACTAAGCCCATGACGCAAGACAAACATGATCTGCATAGGGATGCGATCGGGCTTAGATTAGCTGGTGATATGTTTTGATTTAGTATTTGGATGTACGAACTTTTAACAGTTATACCTTTTAATTCATTTTCATTTACTAATTTAAGTGCAATTATGAATCTTATAACTGTGTTCGATTTTAATACGTTTAATCCATTAATATTGTATTCTAAATTATCCATAGTCGATCAGACTTGTGGGAACAATTCTTAATTAAGACTATTCTGAATTTAGACTCAAGGAGTTGACTTCTAAATTCACAGACCTCATTATGAATGATGTTGGATGTAACTCGCCACAAACCATCTTTATTACAAGATGCTTTGATACTGGTATACTCATTTAGTATCCTCTGACCTGATATGCATACTAGAACTTTCGTTTACCAGGGGTTATTCTTTGATCACTGTCAACCGCTGTCGCGTAACTACTAGTTATAAAGGCTTTGGTTGGGAATAATTCTAAAGTTCAGTAGGAGTTGTATGTAGTCAATAAGGGATTCTGTACTCTTATATTATATGTAACAGTTAGACATCGTGGCGCCCTCGTTGATTCAAACTGGTGAAGTGTGAGGCCTCACCCAAACTGACTGGGTGTTTGATTAGACCATTTGAATCTGGACCGAGAACAATAATGATTGAGCTCCACATGAGAGTTAATCTCAATGTCTCAATTGATGTCTTTTACAGAAAGGATAAATGACTATGATTACGATAAGTCTATTGTCTTGTTGTAGTAAAATGTTACTAGATCAAGATGTTTTGGTTAATGACTTGAAAGTGTCATACCTTAATGGGGGCAGCCATGTGCAGCTAGAGCGCCGCTGATTGTCTACATGGAATTTAACCGAATGCCATCCAAGTGGGAGCTTGTTGGATTTTGTACGGGTTTGGTTACGTCACGTTGCCAACCGAGCTATGACCCGTAAGAGTTACACCTTGGGCAACGAATATTAAGTCCACTTATTTTATTTAACTGGCGTTTACGAACTAATCAAAATCGATAGGGGTATGGGGGCTAGGGTTTGCTTCTTTTTTTTATTTTGATTAATTACAATTTACTAATTAAACTCTCATGTTAATACTTTATAAAAACTAAGCTTTTAACCCCTTTTAATTAATTTCTAATCACAAAACATATGGATTATTACCAACTAGTAACAATTACATATATTTCAATTTAACAACAAAACATATGAATCAAATATAACACGTTGGCACGTTACAAGATAAAATTCACAAATAATACCTAAAATGCACAAATCACATAACCACAAACTAATAATCAACATTATTAATTAAGTTATTATCTAGTGACCATTGTTAATTACTATTAAGTCACCAACTTTCAACGACAACTAGTTAGTGCTCACGACAAGTGTATGCAAGACCTAACGGAACTAATAGAGTTTGGTAATGGAAAATTACCGGATGTCATATTATCTCCATGTTGATAGAATTTTCGTCTCGAAAATTGTGTTTCATGGTTGTGCTACATCACTGGTCTACTGCATTGGCATAAAGAAATCGGGTGAGTTTCGGGTGTCGGATGTTGTCGTCGTTTCGAACAGATGAGGATACTCAAGCTTCATCTGATCCACACATTCCCACGTGAATTCTGGTCCACATATCGAGTTCCAACGAACTTTGACTATAGTTATCTTGCTTTGCTTAAGGGTCTTGACTTCCTGGTGCATCACCTCAACTGGTTCTTCAATGAATCGTAGTTGTTCATCTACTTGCACTTCCTCAAGCGGTACAACCATCGTCTCATCAGATAAACACTTTTTCATATTAGAGACATGAAATACGTTGTGAACTCCACTCAACGAGTCAGGCAGGTCTAATCGATATGCCACTTGACCTATTCTTTCCAGAATCTCAGATGGTCTAACGTATCTCGGATTTAGCTTGCCTCTTTTGCCAAACCTAATCACACATTTCCACGGTGAGACTTTCAGTAAGACTTTGTCGCCGACCTAAAACTCTAAAGGTTTCTGTCGCTTGTCTGCATTGCTCTTCTGTTGGTCACGTGCTGCAGCCATATGGTTTCTTATCTGTACAATCTTCTTGGTAGTCTCATGCACCAACTCGGGGCCTGTTAGCTGACTATCACTAATTTCCACCCAGCAAGCGGGTGATCTACACTTTCGCCTATACAATGCCTTAAATAGTGCTTCCTTAATGCTGGTGTGATATCTATTATTGTAAGAAAATTCCACCAACGGTAGGTGAACTTCCTATTTATTCGCTAAATCAATCACACAAGTGCTTAACATGTCCTCCAATGTTTGAATAGTATGCTCACTTTGCCCATCTGTTTGTAGATAATAAGCAGCGCTCATATCCAGATGCGTACCCAAAGATTTCTGTAACGACTGCCAGATATGTGATGTGAAACGAGCATCAAGGTCAGAAATAATCATGATCGGTGCACCATGTCTCAAAACTACCTCTTTCAGATAAATACGAGTTAACTTATCCATCTTATCAGTTTCCTTGATTGCCAAGAAGTGAGCAGACTTAGTTAATCGATCTACAATCACCCATATCGTGTCACAACCAGTAGGAGTCCGAGGTAATTTAGTAATGAAATCCATAGAAATCTGTTCCCACTTCCACACTGGAATCTCAGGTTGTTGTAGTAATCCAGATGGCTTTTGATATTCAACTTTAACCTTAGAACAGGTTAAGCACTTGCACACATACGTAGCTACGTCTGCCTTCATATGAGGCCACCAATAGTGCGCCTTCAGGTCACGATACATCTTGTCAGAACCAGGATGTATAGAGTACTTAGACTTGTATGCCACACACATAACCAAGTCCCTTAGATTTCCATACAAGGGCACCCAGAGTCTATCCATGAAGTAACGAATTCCATCCGCTTTCACTTCAAACTGTTTGTCCATTTCACGTAAAGATTCAGATCCAATGTTTTCCGCTTTCAAAGCTTCTGTCTGAGCTTCCCGGATTTGTTTTGACAAGCGAGTACTAATCATAAGCTGCAAAGCCCGCACTCGTCGGGGCTTAGCAGTTTCCTTTCTACTCAACGCGTCTGTGACAACATTCGCCTTTCTCGGGTGATATTTGATAGCATAATCATAATCGTTCAACTATTCCACCTAGCATCCCTGCCTCATGTTATGCTCCTTTTGCTCAAAGATATGCTGAAGGCTCTTGTGATCGGTGTATATAGTGCAGTTGGTACCGTACAAGTAATGTCTCCAGATCTTCAAGGCAAAAACTACCGCACCCAGCTCCAAGTCATGGGTGGTGTAGTTCTTCTCGTGTACTTTTAGTTGTCTTGAAGCATAAGCTATCACCTTGTCACGTTCAATCAAGACGCAACCAAGTCCTTCGATAGAAGCATCATAGTAGACCACAAAGTCATCACTTCCCTCCGGTAATGCCAATATCAGTGTGCTACACAGTTTCTGTTTCAACAACTGAAAAGCGGACTCTTGAATCTCACCCCATTTATACGTTGTTCCTTTATGAGTCAAGGCTGTGAGAGGTTAAGCGATCTAGGAAAATCCCTCAATAAAACACCGATAATATCCTGCCAGTCCAAGAAATTGTTGTATCTCACTAGGCATCTTGGGAACCGACCAATTCTTTATTGCTTCAATCTTTGCAGGATCAACATGTATTCCTTTTTCGTTAACAATGTAACCCAAAAATTGTACTTCGCGTATCCAGAAATGACACTTGGAAAACTTGGCGTACAGCAGTTCCTTTCTAAGTAATTCCAAGATTAGATGTAGGTGCTTCTCATGTTCCTCCTTGGTCCTAGAATAGGTAAATATGTCATCAATAAACACGATAACAAACTGACCAAGATAGAGTTTGCACACTGGGTTCATGAGGTCCATGAATACTACGAGTGCATTAGTCAACCCAAATGGCATGACCAAGAATTCATAATGAACGTAGCGGGTTCTGAATGCTGTCTTCGAGATGTCTTCCTCTCAAACCCTCAACTGATGGTAACCAGACCTTAAATTAATCTTGGAGTAATATATGGATCCCTGAAGTTGATCGAACAGGTCATCAATATGAGGTAAAGGGTATCGATTCTTAACCAAGACTTTGTTCAATTCCCTGTAATCAATACACATTACAAAGGTGCCATCCTTCTTCTTAACAAAGAGAACAGGTGCTCCCTATGGTGATATGCTCGGTCGAATAAACCCTTTATCCAACAGCTCTTAAAGTTGTTCAGATAGTTCCTGCAGTTCGTTCGGAGCTAACAGGTAAGGTGCTCTCGTAATCGGAGTTGCTCCGGGGGTTAAGTCAATTTGGAACTCAACTTGATGACGAGGTGGTAGTCCAGGAAGATCCTCTAGAAACACCTCTGGAAAGTCATGAACTAGCAAAATGTTCTCTATCTTCCTTTCCTCCTCTTGCTTGTTAGTTACAAGGGCTAATATAGCCAAGGGACCTTTGCGTAACAACTTCTGTGCTTTTATATATGATATGATCCATATCACTGCACCACACCTCTCGCCTCTAATCGAGAGAATTTCTCCACCAACAGGAATTTGTATAATCTTCTCGTGACATATGACTTCCGCCTGCTTGTCGAAAAGCCAATACATGCTTACTACTACATCAAAACTCCCAAGCGTAACTGGCATGAGGTCGATGTCAAAGGTACGACCAGCAAGCTCTATCTTGTAACCCTTAAGGATGTGTGTCACGTGGATTGCTTACCGTCAGCTAATTCTATGATATATCTAGATTCGAACATAGAAGACATATCTCTTAAGAGACTACTAAACTTAGTAGAGATAAAACTTCTATCGGCTCCAGTGTCAAACAATACAGTAGCAAAACCACCATTAACAGGAAATTTACCAGTAAGAGTAGTAGAGTCATTTAGAGCCTCACCTGAACCCATAACTAAGGCTCTCCCTTTAGCTCCTTCGTTGTTGCCACCGTTATTGTCACCATTACCATTGTTGTTGTTGTTTCCATCATTACCAGCACCATTCCCATTTTTCTTCAACTGAGGACAACTCCTCTTGTAGTGTCCTTCCTTTCCACATTCAAAGCAATGTTTTGGTGTTTCTTAGGGTTGTTAGGGCTTCTTCATCAACTCACCATGGCAATCCTTTGCTGCGTGTCCAGCCTTACCACAACGCTGGCATCGGAAATTGTCGCACCTGCCAGTGTGGTGGTAGTTACATCGATTGCATTTAGGATACTTACCCACGTATCCTCTTTGTCCCTGTGTTGATGAGGATCCCTGATTGAAGCTGCGATTGTTATCAAATCTTCTCTGATGTTGCTGCTGAACCTGATTATTTGATGATGAGCCTTTGTTACTAGTGGGTTCCCACTTGCGCTTATTGTCGGGTACACCAGCCACCGCGCCCCGCTTGGGTAACTTCCCTTGTTCTACAGCCTGATTGGTCAGCCTGTGAGCTAACCTAATAGCCTGTTGTATGGTAGCAGGGTTGGAGGCTGTCACCATACTCTGAATCTCAGGAACCAGCACACGTAAATAAAGCTCAATCCTCTTATGCATCTCATTCACCATTCCCGGGCATAGAGTTGCCAACTCATGAGACCGGGTAGTATAGGCCTTAATCTTAGAACCTTGCATCTTGAGTTGCCAGAACAAAACTTCCAGCTTCTGCACTTCATCTCGGGGGCAATACTCCTTAGTCATCATCGCCTTAAACTCTTCCCAAGGTAGGTCATTAGCCATCACCTGACCCAACATTTTCACCTGGGCATTCCACCAGGAGAGTGCTGCGCCTTCAAGGGTTCCAGTAGCATACTTCATTTGATTGGCTGGCGGGCAGTTACATTTTGTGAAGACTGATTTGGTCTTCTCAAACCACCGCACCAATCCCATAGCTCCTTCAGTTCCACTGTAGGTATGAGGCTTGCAATCCATGAAGGATTTGTAAGTACAGGGTGGGGGTCCTGTGCCAACAAACCAAAACATTAGTTGAGCAGCTTAAACAAGCGACTAGAGCATTGGTCAAGCCACTTGTATCATTTAGCTGCTAGCTGTCTAGCTTGTGCAGCAGCCACTACCGCCTGTACATGTTCATTAATCAGGGCAGCCAATTCAGCGGGTGTCGTATTCACTATAGCCGCGCCATGTCCACGTCATGCGCCACGTCCACGTCCTGCGCCACGTCCTCTACCGCGTCCTCTGTCTTCATCTTCCATTTTTCACTTTACATTCACAAACGCAATAATAAGAAACATCTAACATATTTATTTCATTTAAGCATAGCAAATAGTAAGAAAAACAATAAAGTTCATCACCCATAACATTTATAACCAAAATAATAACCAAAGATAAATAGATCGTAAGTAATTCACAAAATATTCCATCAATGTCAAAATTTTTAGTTTTTCAGTTGGGTGGGAAACAACCCTTCCCATATAGGTTTTAAAAAAAATGCTACATAGTCCAAGTCAGATGAGTAAGGAAGTCAGTCTAGTACATCAGACCCATCACTGTCCTCTTCTATCTCTTCTAGTTCTTCTTCTTCCAGGGCTTCCTCTGGCTCCTCTTCAGGTTCCTCATCAGGTTCTACGGCAATATGCATCGCTACAAACTGAGCCTCCAGATCACCAAGTGTTACCCTATGATCGTGGATGGTGTTATCCCTAGCATCCGAACAGTGGATCGCCTGAGCTTAAAGATCAGTTAAGGAGCGCTGATGGTTATAGCACTCCAAATGCATATCTTTCAACTCTTCTACCATCATCTTAGTCTCACGTAGTTCATGTCGTAAAGTGCTGACCACTTCGTTCAGCTCGTTCGTGCGTCGTTTCTCCGTGTCCAGGGCAGCATCTAACGCTGCAATCACCAGCTCGCTAGAATGTGGTAACGAAGGGAGGGTAGGTGTATGTAACTCAGAGGTAGACCTAGTCCTCGGTCTAGTAGGCGGGGCTTAGGAAAACGCTCCCTATAAAGCATGTGGTTTACGTAGGTAGGATAGTAACTCCAATCTCGCGGTGCATCGCATTCGGGCAGTGCGAATGGTTGGTCCCAGTCTATCTCCTCGGGAGGATAAGGGTGTCGGGGCCACTCAGGTCCTCTATCAGGTATAGGAGGAGGAGGTGGTGATTCAAATGTGTAGGTCTCTTACCTAGATCCCGTAAAGATGATGCCATGCTGTAGGGTACGTGATGTGTATGCCAATGAGTAACAGTAAGGGATAAGTAACGAGTAACTAACAAATTGTACGGTTATAGACTAGTTTGTATGCAACCTATTTCCCTATAACCAATGGCTCTGATACCAATCTGTCACACCCTCAAATTCCACGTGCGGGGTTTTACCGCGAGGCATGTGAACAAACCAGGATCTCAGTCACTAGTTACTCAGAACGACATTATATGCAACATTTAAAATAAATCAGAGTTTGAATCTTTGAAACATTTGTGGAAGCGAAACATTTGCGGAAGCATTTTGTAAAAATTTCAAACATATAGTAACAAATGAAACTACGCAAAACCCACTCCCAAACCAAAGTGTAAAAGTATTCAATATGACAAAATAGTATAATGTTTGTTCAAGGAATGCATGACTCGTGTGTGCTCCTACGGCAAGCTGCTAGTATCAACCTGAGTAAAGCATACTAAGGTGTCAACACGATGGTTAGTGAGTTCAAGAATTTGTAATCAATCATAAACAGTTGTGTTAGTAAAATATAGACAAGTGCATTGAAATAGATAGCTAGTCTAATTTCATTAGTAAAAACAATAGTGATTTCACGATCGAAGCGGACTATGTTTGTCTGTTGCCTCCCGCCACGACATACCAGGTCGTGATGCTGTTAGTTGTTTAGGACAATATTGCACCCTCTTGACCTCCAATCTTACGGGTGGGGCTTGTTAGACCCAGTAGTACTACCCAAGATTTCCCGCTATATTCCTTAAGTAACGATCCGAAAGTGTGAGGGCTTTCAATGGTATATCACACTATGTCTTACTAAACACATGTTATAATAGCAAAGCGTTTTAAAATAGTGTATGCTTTCTCCCCCAAAAAAAGAGTAAATAAAAGTAGGGCATTGAACTCGCCTGATGCGCAAACGAACAATAACAAAGAGCTAACGAGGAGTGGAAAGACAACCCTTTAAAGGTTACCTAGAACATGCAAGTACATAAGTACTTGTGCACAGAAAGCTTAACAACCCTAAGTGCTCAATAAATATGTTGACCCAAGGTTTGGAAAAACAAGACTCATTAGACCTAGTTGACCCGTTTGACCGGTTGGTGACATGTCAAGATAGATTCTTGTTGACCAAGTATAGCAATTCATAAATCATCATACCATCACAGACTACTATGCAATTTATTCCCATAAGCCACATTACAATACTTAAGTTTTATCATGCTTTTCATGCTAACTTAGGTTATCATACAACATACGCAAACCAATTCATCATACAAAATAGGTTTACAATTAGATTCCTCCACAATACACGTTGGGTTTAGTCACTCACAACGTGCCATGTGAAGCCACTCACGGCTACACACCCTAAACCCTGCCAATCCTCTAAAGTAGGGGCCTCAGATTCGCACACGTGTATGATACCCATCATCAATATCCCATATGTAATTTATACTACCAAGACACCAACATTACAATAATCAACAATCATAATTCATCATGTCACATGACCTGTACACTTGCACATTTTCCAAGAAACCTATATGTTCCCATAGTTTCATCAACTAACTATATGACCCAATCATCATAATTCAACACATTAGACATCATCTATGATCACTCTAGCATGCTCCAAACATCCTAAACAAGATCAAAACACAAAATCACACGTTTCATATAAATAAAGTTTCCCTTTTGGGAAAGTGACATCCCAAAATCTATCCTTTCATCAATTTCAACCCAATTTCATCAATAACATACCCTATATAGTTTAGAGCAATCATAATCATCCATTTAACATCAACAATTCATCAAAAAACGAATTATCATGAAGAAAAGTTTCCAATTTTTGGCAATGTATGAACTAGATGACAAAACCATGGATTTCTTGCATAATCTACAAAGATTAACATTCATACAACATAACTAACATCATATCATCAACAAACCAACATCAATTTCAATTTTTTTCATGAATTCGAACTCGGGTTCTACCATAATCAAAAACCATGAAAACTCAATAAAAATCTAACCTTTAATCACGTAGGAATCAAGAATTGGCAGTTGCTACACGTTAGAAACACTTGGAACTAATAAAAATCGATGAATGATTGGTGTTCTTGATCAAAAATCGAATTGTGTGTGTGTGTGGAAGTCACGGCTGAAGATGGGGGTGTGGGGGCTAGGGTTTGCTTCTTTTTTTTATATTGATTCATTACAATTTACTAATTAAACCCTCATGTTAATACTTTTAATTAATTTCTAACCACAAAACATATGGATTATTACCAACTAGTAACAATTTGATATATTTCAATTTAACAACAAAACACATGAATCAAATATAACACGTTGGCACGTTACAAGGTAAAATTCACAAATAATACCTAAAATTCACAAATCACATAACCACAAACTAATAATTAATATTATTAATTAAGTTATTATCTAGTGACCATTGTTAATTATTATCAAGTCACCAACGTTCAACGATAACTAATGTATGCTCACGACACGTGTATGCAAGACCTCACGAAACTAATGGAGTTTGGTAACGGAAAATTACCGGATGTCACATTATCCCCATGTTGAAAGAATTTTTGTCCCAAAAATTGCTTTATATGGTTTTGTTACATCACTTGTCTACTGCATTGGCACAAAAAAATTGGGTGAGTTTTGGGTGGGTTGTCACACGGAGCCTCAACAGTAATATTTCCAACCTGACGTATAGCACTTTGACCAGTTTGATCTGCTGTCTTGTTAGTCGGTTCACTCGTACTAGACTCTCCAACTATCTCCCTTCCTTCAATCAGAATATTAAAAAATAAATCCTTCAAACTGTTTCCAAAAACATCAGTATAGTAGCAACACCCATATCACCCCCATATCACCCAGAAGTACCAGTAGCAACACCCATATCACCCCCTTGATCATCATCATCATCCTTTCTATCATCATCTCCCTCATTATTATCTCGTTCATCACCATCACCACCATCATCATGCTCATCATCATCATCAGTCTCTTCATCCCTGAATCCGAAGTCTATCTAATCTAAATCATCATCATTCACTGGATCAGGAATTGACATAACATGCTCAGGCTCCATAAACGCGTCTCCAGTAAACTGTACAGGTTGATCCTCAGTAGCCTAAATAGGAATATCAGATAACGGCTCTTGATCAACATTAGCAGTGTCTGTTGTCCTTTCTATATCAACAGGATCAACAACACGCTCTGTACCAGGATCATTAGCAGGTTTAGGACCAGCAGATTGCTGTCCACTAGATTCTCCAAATTCCATGGTATGTTTCTGAGAAAATGAATAATATACACGGGAAGTGAGATCTCGTAAGTTCTGCTTCATGATCTGAACATAACTGAACATGAACTGTTGCTGATGCTCTAAACTCTTAATCTTCTCATCTTTCTCTTGTAAACTTCTAGACAATCAATTAGTTGTGTCTTCTCTAAAATCTCTTTCTCCAATACACCAACCCTCTGCTCAAGAGTAACCCTAGTAGGTGAAAACTATGCAAACTCTTACTGTGGTCGTGGCTCTGGAGTAGTATTTAGAAAATCAGCATCTCCAGATAAATCATCATGAGTTTGATCCCTCGGTGGTGTGCTCAACACGTCATCAGTAGTAGGCATAGATGATGATGTTACAGTTGTTGATTCTGTAACAATCACTGGTGTAATAGCCTCACTAACTATGATAGGAATATCTGACATAGGAACATCACTAGTTGACACAGTGGTCATTGGGGTCTGACGCTTTCTCAACACTCCTCATCCTCTACCCCTCCCACGTGGACTATCTCTTGCTCTCCTAGCCATCCTCTTCCTTCTCCCTCTGCTAACAGCTATCTCCTTAGGAACAAAGTCTACATCATGTTCCTCAGCAGTGTGTTCTGTATGTGTTTCTTGCACTCTAGGACGCTCCTGAAGAACATAAGGTACATTCCCAATCTGGTCACTGTCGGTTTCGCTTCCCGAACTGAACCAAGAATCAATCTCAGCATCGATAGATGTACCCGTTGGTTGAGAACTCTCAGTGACATCTTCAGGCATAATAGTGGTAGAAGGGCCAGCTTGTTCAGCTTGAGTGGCCACTTCCTCAGTTTCTCGTGCCTCTCCCTGATAACCTTCAATAAATCTCCCAAGCTTAGCAAAATATGATCCGTCCCAATCATTTCCTCTAGCTCCCATCAAATAAGTGAATATGTCTTTCTTCATTACCATGACTACATAAGTAGATGAATCAGACACTGCTAACCCAGGATAAGCAGCATTCACTATCATCTGTAAAAATCTAGGGTACATGATGAATTTCTTCCCCACGGTAGCTATCACATTCTTCTGCATCTCTACAAATATGGCCTTGGATATGTTGTAATGTAGATCATCAACAAGAGATACCAGCAGGGATCCGAATACAGCACTCAAGCTATCCATGCCAGCTTTCAAGTTGCTAAGGCAGTGAATCACTACATGAAATAGATATTTCCCGAATTGAGGTAAATATTTCTTCTCCAACAAGGGATATTTGTGACTATATCCTATTCTGACTAAACAGTCTCTAGCAACAACATCATCTATCTTCACCGGAGCATTAGGCTGATCCTCTAACAGTAAAACACCGTTGATCACCTCAGCTGTAATCACAATCCTTTTGCCCTTAACTGTGGCAGATATACAAGGTTCTCAATCTTCATCTATCTCATTGGCTACTGTAAGCCAGAACTGATTAATGACATCAGTGTATATAGTAGGATTGGTTGAGATAGCATGATGTATCCGAGAGGTCTTTAGTCCCTCAATCAGAGATCTTAATAATGCCTTGTCTTTTGAAACATCTCCAATATAAGCTACAGCATTATGGTTTTTGTTAATAAACATTGATCGTGCCATCTGAAACATTGAACCAAATTGATAAGTACAAAACATTTCAGACTTGAAACAAAAATTCACACTTAGAAAATTTTTGGAAAAAATTTAGACTTTTCACGCAACAACATCAACTACTCACGCGAAGACATTAAGTTTCAGATTTAACTTTTCGCATGACAAGATGGGTTTTAGCATGAAACTGACTTTGTCTAGAAGTCATCTTTTCGGCGACAAGTTAACTTTTCACGCGAATAGTTCTGTGCGAATTTGAAAGTTCTCATGTCTGTTCAAATTCAACTTACTTTTCGCATGCGAAAGTATGTACAATCTCAAATTTTCAATTGGTCAATTTTATAGTGTTTTAACCACTAATACATGTTCATTAGGTGTCGCCTAAGTTATTTTTAAGATTAATCATGTTTAATTTGTCCAATTTAACATGTATAAGTCCTTTTAACTTTCGGCCATCGAACAAACATATTCAAATCTAAACATAAACATCAATATACCTTAAAAGTGACTAGGGCATCAAAATGCTATCTTAATGGACACTAGGATCAGGTTTAAAATGATTTCGACACTTAGAATTTTTTGAGTGAAATTTCGGAAAGTTTTCGTGCGAATAGTGACTTTTCGCTCAACTGTTGAATTTATAGTCTTCTGACTTCTCGAGCGAGAAGTCAGAGTTCTCGCACACTTGAACTTTTTGCTTCTTTTGAACTTTTCGCATGCGAAAAGTTCATTTTTCTTTAATTCTTGAAAACTTTTCAACTTTTCAAATTTAATTATCTTATTAAGCCATAAGATTTATTATGAAAATGATTATGTTTAACTAAGTGTTTACAATTATTCAAACACCCTTAATTTTTGTAAAATTTTATAAAATTGAAACAAGTAAGCGAAAGACATATTTAAAAAAAAGAATAATTTGACACACTATTATACTATTTACTTAATTATTTTTGATAAATTTTCAAGTACAGGATCATATTTCTTAGAAATCGATCATTACCATCATCCACCATTATTATAAATGAGACTAGTTTTGTTGATTGTCAATATATTGTCTCCATGTTAAACTTAGACTTCAAGTTTTACTTAGATACATAAGCTGTGATATTTATCATGTTTTGATTAAATAATATGAAATCTGTGCGTCCCACAATCATAAATCCAGTAGAACCTTATCCAACTTCAAGACACTTTCGAGATTTCAAGTCACCCTAATTTGGCTTAAACCTTTCACTTCTGATCAGCATTTTCATAATTATTTTTCTCTAATATAATATCTATTAAGAGCAAAACTAGCCTGAGAAACATTTCTGAACACAGACTATTAACAAGTTTAAGGACTTATTAACAGCCAGTCGGACTTATGTTTTGCCCTTGCAAGACATTTAGGACTTACATGCCAAGTCGGACTTACATGCCCCATCTTTTGATTTTGCCTCCTGTGTCAGAACATATTCACAAAAAGAAAAATATTTATCATATAGTATGTATGTCTATGACATATCTTTTACTATTATGCTCATTGGCATATTTTATTCCTATATGGCCTTTTGGCTTCTTTTTGCTCCTTTTGTTTGTTTTTCTCTTTTGTATTTTTGTTTTCATTTATACATACATATATATATATATATATATATATATATATATATATATATATATATTTATATTTTGATTTTTACATATATACAGTATCTGACAGAAATTGGATCAGAAAGTAACTGGCTTGAGTATGACTAGACTGTAACTCTCAGTCTGTTTTAGCATGGAATCAGTGTTACCACAAAACCTTGATAAGTTACCCACTTTAGTCATAGAAGGTTACTTTAAGTGCATCACAAAACATTTTTCTTTTCATTCTTGAACATCAAGCCAATCTACATATCAAAACATAATCCAAGTCAGTTTCTTTTGAGCCTTAGGATGCAACAAATCAAAATCAAGAAATTTATAATCATTTCTTGTATAATCTTGAAAAATTAATTTTCTCAATCTTTGTAGAACAAAATCTTTTTGTACTTTTCTTCCGACCATTTACTCCCCCTAAGAACAAAATCTTTTTCGAAATATTTTCAAATTTTCTCCCCCTAAAATTGTGATTATCTAGATAGAAAACAACAATTTTAACCAAAAACAAAGAAGAATATTTTGCAAAGGGTGTAAGAGTAAGTGTTAACCAAAGTCAATCATTCCCAAAGATTGGACTAAAAAGTCAAATCTGAAATGATCAAAAGTCTTAGTAAACAAATCAACAATGTTGTCATCTAAAGAAACTTATTCCAAATGGATAAGTTTGCATTCAAAACAGTCACGAATAAAGTGCATGCGGATATCGATGTGTTTTGTCTTTGAATGTTGAATTGGATTCTTCACTATGTTTAAAACTGCAGTGTTAGCACATAAAATTTTAGTGTCATAAAGATTAAGGCCATAATCAAGAAGTTGTGATTGAATCCAAACAATCTGTGAACAACAACTTGATGCAGCCACATATTCAGCCTCTGCAGTTGATGTGGATACTATCTGCTGCTTCTTGCATTGCCATGAAATCAACCTATTGCCAATAAATTGACAACCTTCAGTAGTAGATTTTCTGTCCAAGTTACATCCTGCATAATCACTATCAGTATAAGCATATATATTGAAATTAGAATTTTTAGGATACCAAAAGCAGAGTGTTGGTTGACCCTTGAGATATTTAAAAATCTGCTTGACAACTTTCATGTGAGATTCCTTTAGATTACTTTGATAACATGCACACTGACAAACAGAAAACATGATGTCAGGTCTGCTCGTAGTGAGATACATTAGAGAGCCGATCATTGATCGATACATATGCTGATCAACGTCTTCTCCCGTGAGATCAGGAGTCAAAGTGGGATGAGAAGACATAGGAGTGGAAGAAATCTTGGAGTCTTGAAATTTATATATGTCAAGAATACTGTGAATATATTTTTCTTGATGAATCAGTATTCCCGTATCATCTTGTTTAACTTGGATACCCAAGAAAAATGTCATTTCTCCAAGAGAACTCATCTCAAATTTCTTCTTCATCACAGCTTCAAATTCCTTGCACAAATTATCATTGGTAGATCCAAAGATAATATCGTCAACATAAACTTGAACGAGAATAAGATCATCACGGTCTTCCGTATGAATAAAGTTTGATCAATTGCACCCCATGTATAACCATTTGCAAGAAAATGTTTAGTAAGGGTGGCATACCAAGCTCGAGGTGCTTGATGTAAGCCATAAAGTGCTTTCTCTAACTTGTAAACATATTCAGGATGATCCGGATCTTTAAAACCTGGTGGTTGACAATCATAGGTTTCTTCTTTCATTTCACCATACAAGAAAGCAGTTTTAACATCCATCTGATATACTGTGAAGTTTTAGTATGAAGCATATGCCAGAAAGATACGTATAGCTTCAAGTCGTGCAACAGGAGCGTATACTTCTTCATAATCAAGCCCTTCAATTTGATAGAATCCTTGAACAACAAGTCTGGCCTTGTTGCGAACAATCATATCTTTTTCATCCATTTTGTTCTTAAAAATCCATTTCGTACCGATTGGCAACTTACCCTTTGGTAGTTCACAAAAATGCCATACATTTAGCTTCTTGAATTGCATCAGTTCGTCTTGCATAGCCTCTACCCAACTGTTTTCCTTTAATTCCATCTTAACATTCTTTGGAACAATTTGAGAAATAAAACATGAATACAAACATGTATTTATTGTGCCCAATTGGCTTCGAGTTCAGATTCCCTATGATAATGGACCAATGATTGCTTTTGTTTGATGGTTTCTATGAATTCTCAACTGTGGAATAACATCTTCAGAAATAACTTCATCTAAGTTAGACATGTGACCAACTGGGTCTTCAGCAGTGTTTCCTCCTTCAGGTTGATAGACAATATCTTTTCTTGATTATCATTGTCAACAAAGAGATCTTCAAATGGTACTTGAATTGTATCAATTGGATCAACTTGAGTAGAAGAGGAACTCTGATCAGAAACCTATGGAGCTTGTTCAACAACTGGATCTGAATGAGATAAATTAGATTTAGAAACAGAATGTGGAGCAGCTGCAACATTTGAAGAAGAAGTTATATCTGAAGATATTCCAGATGCTTGAGAAGGAATAGATCCAATATCATCAGCAAAAGTATCCTAAATTGAGGATGTCAAAGGCAGATTAGCTGTAGAAACAACAGATGATTGATTAAATGTTTCAAATAAAAAAAACATAATCATAGACCCATGAAGGTGCAGAACCTGCATCTGTTTTGTTAGATTCATTCCAATCAATATCAAACAACTCAATTATTTTTTTAGATCTTGTATTATATACATGATATGCTACTTTGTTGGCTGAATATCTAACAAAATAACATTCGTCAGCTTTTTCATCAAATTTTGATTTAGAATCAGATGTGTTTAACAAAGTACGACAACATCCAAAAGTTTTGAAATATTTGACTTTGGGTTTATGTTTGAAAAAGATTTCATAAGGAGTCATATTCTGTTGTTTGTTGATTAACACATGATCCTAAACATAACACGCAGTGTTAACAGCTTCAGCCCAAAAGAATGATAGTAATTTGGCTACTAATAACACTGTTCTGGCAGCTTCAATTAAAGTTATGTTTCGTCTTTCAGCAACTCCATTTTTTATGGAGTTCCTGCAGAACTGAATTGTCTTGCTATCCCCTTTGAATCACGGAACCCATTTGTAGGAACCTTTGAAGTTAAGAGGCTGATGCAACCAAAGGATACCAAAACAACCAAGTCTTCCAACATGCACTTTGGAACAAAGAAGAACCAACTTCGGAAGTTTTACACACTCAAGAAAAATGCTAAGTGTAAAATTTTCCGAAGCCAAAGTTCAGAAGAAACTGTTGCGGAAGCTTTACACTTAACTTAGAAAAATACTTTAAGTGTAAAGTCTTCCAAAGCCAAAGACTTAACTCTTCCAAAGGTAAAAGATGAAGTCTTTCGAAGCTCTCAAGATAAAGTCTTCCGAAGCTGTTTAAAGACAAGACTGATTTTCTTCTGAAGAGAGAGAAAATATACTTTTCTGTCAACTTTATCATAAAGCAACTTACTGTCCGCTACACGCTCTGGTGGTTCACCAACTATCATCAGTTGAAACTTCCATGCTTTATGATAAAGTATATAAGGTCTTTGTCTGCAAGTTCTGTTTTTGTTCCTTTTTGGCTTTTTGTAATAGGAAAGTCAGTGAGCTATGGCATGTCATAGTCACTGGTCCAAAGGCAATCTATCTTTTAACTTTAGGCTGATCTTGTTGTCTAGATTAGTCACTTCCAATGGTCTTTTTGCATATTGATGGTTGTAGGATGTAGTATAAGTAGTCTCTGGTTCTTGTATTCAAAAATATACTTGTACAACACTTGTAATAGAACTAGAGAAGCAATATACAACTTCCTTGAAAACTTTATCTTGTGTTCTTGTTCTTGTTTTACTTAAGTTTGTCTTGTATCTTCAGTAAAAGTTCATAGTTCCCTATTTGAATTGTTAAGTGATCTTAAGATCCTCCTAAGTGTGTTAACTAAGTGCAAGCTTAAGTACCCTTTAACGATCCTGCATTTGGAATCAGAGAATTCCAGGCTCTTGATTGTAAGATCTCACCATCTTCAAATCCTCTTAGTTACACACATCACTTAGCTCTTCAAATGGCAGCTATCTCCAAAGCTGATATGGAAACTGGAACTATGACAAAGTCCCCACTGATCACTCGTAAGGATTTTGACACTTGGTGTCAAAGAATGGAAGGCTTTATCAAGTCTCAAGATTCCAGGATGTAGGAGTCTGTTATCAATGGACCTCATGTACCATTCACCTCTTCAGCTATTGTTGGTGGTGGCATGATACCAAAGGAGAGGGCTGATTTTTCTGATGAAGACTAGAAAAGAATTGACATTGATCAGAAAGCCATGACAGCCCTCTAAATTGCTCTTCCAAACTCCATCTACAGAGGTTTCAAGAAGTGCAAGACCGCTAAACAGCTATGGGATGCACTGAAACTGATGTATGAGGGTTCAAATGAAGCCAAGGAGCACAAGAAGGATCTCCTGAAGCAGTAGTTTGAAAACTTCACCTTCAAGACAGGTGAGACCATGACTGAACAATACTTCAGGTATGTTGAGATTGTGGATACTCTGGCTGATGTTGGGGTAACTATTGAGAACAGGGATATTGTAAGGAAGTTTGCAAAATTCAGTTCCATTATCACTTCGAATGCACTTGATTGTTTTATCAGTCTGATTTTCCACGAGTGTCATGAATTTTATTAGCAAATGAGGTGTCTCGTCTTTGGTTGCTAAAAAGTAAACCCATGTAAATTTAGAAAAATCATCAGTAATAACTAAAAAATATGAATGACATCCCAAACTCAAAACACTAACAGGACCAAATAAATCCATGTGTAACAGTTGAAGAATATAGTCAATTTTGGTATGAGCAACTGGTTTATGAGGAAGTTTGTGTTGTTTTCCTTTTGAACATGACAGACAATGTTTAGTTAATTGAAATTCTTTCAAAGGTAGGCCAACAACATGATTTCCTCTAACCAATTTGTTTATAGTTTTAACATTTACATATCCAAGACGACAATGCCATAACAATGTATCACTTTCTGATGCTTTAGATAACAAACATGATGCAGTTACAAATGAATGTGAACCATTCGTATCAAGTAAGTATGTGTCTTTGTCACTCATGTTCTTCATAAGACCCATTCATCTGGAATTACAAATCCAGGTTTTAGAATAAGACATTCTTTATCAGTGAAGTGTGTAGAATACCTTTTGTCACAAATTTATGAAACACTTAACAAGTTATGTTTTAGTTCTTCAACAAAATTGACATCTTCAAAGCTTAACACACCATTCGACGCTGTACCTTTTTTTGTAATCTTACCACCTTTGTCTCCTGCAAAGATAACATATCCTCCGTTGTAAGGTTGTATGTTGTTTAACAGAGATATATTACCAATCATGTGCCATGAACAACCATTGTCAACATGCCAAACACTATTGATGACCTGTCTTGGTAGCTCCTGCACATTTGAACAAATTTATTCATGTTTAAGAACCCAAGCCATGGTTGACTTGAGTACTTTGTTTACATCCAAATATGATACAGATTGTAATATCATATCTCTTTTGTCATCAAAAGGACAATGTTCAACAATATTAGGTTTAGATGGTTTTTCTTTAATTTTCCACTTTTGAATTGGTTTAATTAGATGTGCCACTATTTTCTTTAAAGTGGAAGTGCTATCATCAACTTGTACAGATTTCACATTTGATTTTTCCTTATTCAAATCATTAGTGTTATCAACAAAAGATTTTGACTGATTTGAATTTCTTTTGAATTTGGCATTTAGAAAGAAATGTTTTCTATTCTGTGAAATTAAATTGTGAAATCTTTGTTTGCTTGATGATTGATGTTGATTACGACAATTTCTAGCCTTATAATTTGGCTTGCCATACACATAACAACACATTTTATGATATGTATTTGACGCTTGAGTATTTTGCACAAACTGTTTATGATAACTTCCATAGTTATCATAGAATCTGGCCTTAGTATGTCCTTGATCTTATGATTCTTTGATAGTCTCTCTATTCTTTTTCTCGTTGTGGATTGTTCGAGATGATTCTAGAAGAACTAAGGTAATAGTTTTAGCCTTTTCATTCACATCTGAAGCTGATGTGGCATGAACTGTAACTTTGGCCTTTTGAGTCGTAGTTACTGGAATTGGACCAGTGTCTTTGATACCTGTTCTACAAACATCTTATTTCACAGAGTTAGCAATAATGGAAGGTTTATTTTTAAATAAACTGACATTGGTTTCTTTAAAAATATGATCTTCCTTATTAATGTTGCCTTTTGAAACAAATCTGTTCTTGAAATCAGTTTTCAAGTCAGATATGGATGTTATGACTTGTTTTCTTTCTTTGGCCTTAAAATCTATTTTTGATTTCAATTTCTTTTCTTTGTTTGACATTTTTAAACAAACATTTGTATCACTAAAAACTTTTGATCTTTCATTAATAATTGATGATGAATTACATGAATATTTAGCATTACACTTTTTATTTTCCTGAAAATCTAATTCAACATCACTTTCCCATTCTTCAACCAACCCGTCCACTTTCTGCAGAAAATTATCATGATTAATATTAATTTCAGTTTTTATGACAGGGTCAACAGTCAGTGAAACATTGACTGGAGGTGTTAAGTCTGACTTTGGTTGAAAACCTAATCCATAGGTCTCTTCATCAGGAGTTTTATTTAATAAAGGCAAACAAGTATAATCATGATTATTGGGTGGTGCAATGTTAGCATAACCAACTCCACTTTTACCACCATTAATTTTCTGTGTTATTTGGGACTTGATTATACCTTCAACCATGTTCGATGACAACTCAAATTTTTCAACAATCAATTTAGCCGATAAGAGCTCACTGTTAAGTTTGTTAATTTCTGAAGATAGTTCGTTGTTACATGTTGTCAACTCTTTTATATTACAATCTTTATCATGAAGATTTAATTTTGATTGATAAATCGATTTGTTTAAGCCATTTATCTTTTCCTTAAAAAAACTCTCATTAGTTTTATATTTACGAGCTTGATATTGAAGTTTTTCAACTTCTAGAATCAAGCGTTCGTTGTGAACTCTATACCTGTTAACTTTTTCTATGCAATTGCTTGAACAAAGATTAGTATATACCTCTTCATTTCCTTCTTACTTCTTTGTCTCTTCAGGTACAACATTTACCATGAAGGCCTTTAAATCTTCCTTTCCTTCTGCTACAGATGCCGTTGTAATCTCAACGGCTTTGACATTTTCAGCATAAGCAGTTGTTGGAGTTTCCTCAACAACATTATGTATCTTTCTTTCTTTAGCTGGAGTTAACTCAACAACTTTTCCTTTAGATTCTTCCTTTCTCTTATAAGTCTTTGTGATTGGGCTGGAGTAATCTCAACAACCTTTTCAACAACCACTTGATTATCATTCTTACTGTCTTCTTTAGCAAATACCCCTTTTAACAATTCATCGGACACAAACTCATCAAGTATGTTATGATCATCATTTTCTTCAGTGGTTTGAATCTCAGCTAACAGGGTAGTAGACAACTTGATATCAAGAATTTCAATCTGATCAGACCAATCATAATCTTTATTGGTTTGTGACACTAGAGCTTTGTTGTTGGATGAACTGCTTTTATCATTCTTGGTTTTTACCTCCACAGTTACCATTTTCTTTCCATTATCATTCTAGTTTGATCTCACTTCAGTACATTCTCTGGCAAAGTGACCAGGCTTGTCATGGTTATAACATCTTAAACTTGACTTATCAAATCCGATTTTGCTTGAGTTATTCAGCCCAAAAACCTTTCTTCCAGTTCTTTTTGCAAAGTTCT
>CM046437.1:47279062-47291562 GCA_025506505.1 Flaveria sonorensis | reverse complement strand
TTTCAACCCTTAGACTAGTTTGGTCTCGTTTGATGGCTCAACTGAAATCGAAAAATATTTGACTTGTTGCTCGAATGGTAATTTTAAACATAAAAGAAACCAAATTAAATTGGGATTTTTACATATCTACCCTTCTTAAGACCATAAATTACATATTTTCACAAACATAAAAATCAATTACATATTTCTCCTTCCTAAAATATATATTACATATTTGTTTATTTTGTTAAAATTAATCTATTATATGATTATTTTGGCTTGTTTTTACTAAGTGATTTTTACATATTGATATTTTATTATTATAAATGTTTTGTATTTAAAAATATAACTTTGATTATCGGTTATTGTTGTTTTGAAATGAAGTTTAAACGGGATGTAATTTTGTTGTTTTTATTTATACAGAAGACTCAAACTTAAAAAAAAATATGTTATTGATATTCTTAGAAAATGAAATGTGTAAAAGTACTTTTGTGAAAATATGATAAAATAATCATTCAATAAATAATTTCAATAAAATGAGTAAATATGAATTATATATGATTTAGCAAGAAGAAATATGTAGTTGATTTTTTGACTTGAATAAAAATGTAATTAACGACTTTAAGAACGGAAAATATGTAAATGCTCCGATTAAATTTGACATATTATACTATAAGCCACCCCACCGACTTAGCTTCATGAGAAATATCTTCATTTAAAAACCAATATGCAAAGTGGTGATGCCTTAGTTGTTAAAGTGTTGGGCTTTTAAATGTGTGGTTGCAGGTTCGATTCTTGTGTTTTGCATTTCTTTCATTTTCTTTTTGGGTTCTTATGATTCTTTTTCTTTTCGGGTACTTTTCATTTTTTTTCTTTAACATTTTTCTTATATTCTTCGCTTTAAATTAACTTTTTTTAAATTACTAAATCTTAATGGAAACGGCATGTATTTAATCATGCTAATGTCATCATCATAATGCAAATAACGAATTCGCATGTCAATCCAATTAAAATAATTATATTTCAACTTTTTGATGTTATTTTTAACGTATTCGTACAACACTTGAGTTTACGTATAAGTTTTGTTTTCTAATACAAAACATCGAAAACGTTGATTTTTCACCATTAATTGCACCTCAGTGAGTGAATTTAAGTAAAGTATATTCTTATTCTATATAAATAATAAAAAAAGCGTTGATTTTTATTTTCACATTATAAGACGTTGTAAGCTGATATAAATACGAGTTTGTCTATGTTTTAACGTAAATTTTATTTGAAAACGAGCTAGGTCAAAGTAAAATGTTTATGTGCTATTGAGTGTCGAATCCAGCAAATAAATAATGAAAATGTGAACCTACCGTACACACACTAATAATAGTATGAACGGAAGTAGGGTTCGTGTCCTTAGGGATACGTGTCAATTATTTTATACCAAAAACATTTTAGCACAGTTACTATAGTTGGTTATGGGTTAAAGAAGGTGGAGATTTTAAATAAACACTAAAATAGAAGTAAATTGCAAAAAATAAAAAATAAAAATTCTAGCAAGCTGACACAGACGTGTCAAAACTGTAAAGAAAATTCCACGCGGCTGTGTTAAACTTCTGTCAGAAAAATGAAATTTGACATTTTTTTGTATTTTTCTAATTATGAATAAGAATTACTAAATACTTTAATTAAATTGTGAAGTAAATTCAAATATGAAAACTAATTCCAACACTAAGGTAATTTATTGATTCAATTCGGCTTACGATCATTAACGATTACAGTGCAATAACTATTTTTTTATTAAATGATTTGTATCGATACCTGACATCATGCCATTCGGATGTCCACTCTATCTAATGTCTAATCAAGCGCAGTTCGTTGATTAGAGCCAACCCGCTACTCTAAGCTCACGCTGTTTGGATTTTAGCGTGCGGGTTGCAATGATAGAAGTATCAATTATAATTAAACACACACACCATTCTGTACGCTTAACAAGATTGTGTGATTCTATAAAGAGAATAAATTCATAGACAAACTCAAACCGTTAATTGTTTCTTATATTAAAAATCAAAACTTGATTAGGGTTTTAAATCTTGAAGAACCTTATTAGAAATATTAATAAAGTGGCTAATTTTATTAACAATCTAATATATACCGGATTATTCGGGTTTAAGATGGAAAGACTGTTGGCAGTAGGTGGAGAGATCATGATGGAGGACATATCTTACGATCATCTCAAGAATCAAACAAACAAACTATTAAAATAAAAAAATCTCATAAACGTTTCATATAAGTTCAAACCAAATCAAAGAAATTAAACCTTAATGTTGAAACAAAAAGTGCCCTAGCCGAACATGACGACTAGATCAATCAAAATCAAAATGAAAACTTACTAATCAAAAACCAAATTAATTAAAGGATCTTCCAACAATTGGAAAATCACCAAGATTCCATTTTTCTTCTGCAATAGTTGTCGACCAAGGTTCCCAATTTCAAGCACTCTTTTTTTCTTTTTGAAGATGACCTTTTCTTTTATTTTCCAGCCCCTATTTATATTTTTTTTTGTAAGGTTTGACTTTGAGCTCTTCTATAATGATTTAATGATAAACATTAAAAATCCCAAACTTAATAATATTTTATTTTAGTCTTTTTTTTCTTCTCTTCCAATTGCATAAACCTACAAAATCAACCATAACACACCAAAGTAGATTGCATCCCATTAAAAATACTATTTTATATAAAAAAAGCATGCAAGAAATGCAAAATAAATGCCAAAATATATTCTACAATTATAATAATTAACGTCTAAAAATATAACTAACATGTGCCTATTTTTAAGTATATTTTGAGTTTATTTACATTTTGATGTAAATTTTGTGAGAAACAAGATGGTCAAATATAATACATTTTCATTTGAAGTTATAAATTCGAGCTACTTTCCGTTTCAACATGAATTTAGTTTGGAAATGAGACCGGGTAGTTGTAGTCTATAACTTATCACGCCACACACGTCGTTGCTGCACGTGTTTTGTTTTTATATGCACTTTGAGTTGGGCTATAATTCAACGTAAATTTTATTTGAAGTCACGTCAAATATAATACGTTTTTATTTAACGGTATATATTCAAATTACTCTAGATCCCAATATAAATTTAGTTCGGGATCGAGGCAGGTCAATTGCATTTTATATTTTATCACGTCGTGTACACCGCCACCGCAACAGGCGGCGGTTTAAGAAAACTAGTTCTACTCTTTCGGTTAGTTAAAATTATAAAGATAAACATATTTTAATTTAGAAAATAATATAACAATAAGCATATTTTATTTAAAAAATAATATAAATAAACAGCTAAGCATGTCAACCTTCGAGTCTGCCTTATCAATCCAAACACGATCCATTTAGCTAATTTGCTTGAATCCATCGTAAACAAAACCTAAGTATACAAAATTTTAATGATATAATTTTATTTTTTAAACCGTAACATCCACACTATCTAAAACAGAATTGACAACACTACATAATTTGAGATTAATTTTGTCATCGCAACGACCTTGAACCCATAATAATATTAAGTTAAGATGACAACAATAGTCTAACTCATATCTATTTATCACTACAACACCCCACTCGTATAATGGTTCTATACCTGACAAAAGTTTTTATTACAACCCCTATTATTATCTTACAAAACTACAAAATAATCGAGTTTGTAGAGCCTACAAAAACCCGTTTGCATTTGCTGGCTTCCATCCACCTATGATTGTTGGTCTTATAACTTTCGTTCCTTTTACGCTCACAAAACCACCCAAAGACACTGATTGTTTGATTTGAAGAAAAAAGTGTAAATAATAATAAAAATATAAAGAAAACCTTCTCTTCACTCTCTTCAGGTATCTTTATCTTCCCAATTCTTCTTGCACTCTTTCTCTCTCCATATTCAATCTTCAAACAAGAAAGCATCCCAGAAAGATATACATACA
Organism: Flaveria sonorensis; assembly: GCA_025506505.1. Taxonomy (NCBI): domain Eukaryota; kingdom Viridiplantae; phylum Streptophyta; class Magnoliopsida; order Asterales; family Asteraceae; genus Flaveria; species Flaveria sonorensis. The sequence goes on along the minus strand of CM046437.1, from coordinate 47,287,614 downwards.
GATTCATATATTAATGTTCAAAGGTTCGATTTTTTATGGATCTACAGATCTAACCCATATGAACCCACATGGGTTTGCTCTAATTTCTTTCGGATCTCCACCTTTTCATTGATTGATTCAGTAGCTTACCACAAAGCATACATTGGAAATAAACCCTAATTTCAACTGTAGGTCTTCAATCTTCTTTCTTTAGGTGTTAATTGTTTGATTGACCTTGTTTGACCTCTAATTTTGCAAACCCTTTTGAAGATCCATCTTAATTAGGTTGTGATTTAAGCTTTATGTTGCTGTTTAAGAGTAGCATGCTTTGTTGATTCATACTGTTTGTGCATATAGGTTTTGATTGTTTATGGTATGCAGGAATTTGGGGATCAAAAAGATTGTAACTTGTGTGGAGATTTAGTGTTGTATTGTGTTCTTTGCATCCAGTTGTGGATGTTGAGAATTTGGTTGTAAGCTGTGGTGAGAATTGAGATGAGGGATGTTATCAACATTGATAAACTTTCTAAAGGCCTGTTGGCTACCATCAGACCGGTTTTCTTATTCGGGTTCTGATGCAACCGGCCGGCAGGATGGTCTTCTGTGGTATAAAGATATCGGTCAACACTTGGCCGGTGAGTTCTCAATGGCAGTGGTTCAAGCCAATATGTTGCTTGAGGATCAAAGTCAGATTGAATCAGGCCCCTTGAGCTTTCTTGAATCGGGTCCGTACGGGACGTTTATTGGAGTTTATGATGGTCATGGTGGGCCGGAAACCTCCCGTTATATCAATGATAATCTTTTTCAAAATCTTAAAAGTGAGTCAATTGAACCTGTGTAGTCTACCAGTTGTTATCCTGTTAAATTTGATTTGAGTTTCATAATCTGAATTTTGGTTTCTTTTTTGATTTTGTAGGGTTTAGTACAGAACAGCAGACGATGTCGTTGGAGGTTATACAAAAAGCATTTCAAGCAACTGAAGAAGGGTTTTTGTCGATTGTTGCTAGACAATGGACGGTGAAACCGCAATTGGCTGCTGTTGGATCTTGTTGTTTGGTTAGTGTGATTTGTAATGGGACACTTTACATTGCAAATGTTGGTGATTCACGTGCTGTTTTGGGGAGGGCAGTTAAGGCTACTGGGGAGATTATTGCAATTCAATTGTCGACAGAACATAATGCAAGCATAGAGTCTGTTAGGCAAGAACTTCATAGTTTGCATCCTGATGATCCTCAAATTGTAGTTTTAAAACATAACGTGTGGCGTGTGAAGGGCCTCATACAGGTATTGATCTTGCTTTCTAAGTTCATGCTTATGCTAACACACTAGTTCCAATAATGTGTTTATATGTTTAACATAACAGCACCTAATAGGGTGAATTGTTTGTTGTACGTGTTCAATTGGCTATACATAGTTGTTGATTCAAAACTACAACCTGTAGTTTATCACGAGCGAGTTTCAACCACTTGACTAAGTCAGATGACCTGAATGCAAATGTTATTGACATTTACGTTCTAACAAAAGGTTATACACTTATACTAAGTAACATGACTTTAGTTCTGATTCGCAACTTAGACTTTGAAAGATATTGGCTATTGACATATAATGTTCATAGGATAAAACTTTTGCCACCCGATTGAGCAATATGCAAGGTGTCATTCGAGTCGCTCCTCCTAAACTTAAGCCGGTAGTCTAGTACCAACCTCTTGAGCAAAGCCTAACTCATCTGTAAAAAAAAGGTTGGGGTTGAAACGATTCATTTTGGTGAATACTCATCACTTATAGTCCATTAGTACACCCCATCATAATATTTGCTTCTGTTAATCGTTAGAACAATCGTGCATTATGCAATCCCCTTGATTTGAAACATGTCCCCATGGCGTTAGGTGTTGCAGGTGTTTTGGAAATCGCTTTAAAGGATACGAATTGGCATGATTGTGAAGTGACTTGATGCGGTCATTTTTTGCCCGAGTTGACACTTTTGATTGACGTGCTTAATATTTTGTTTCTTTTTTTTCATATATTATGGCACTGAAGCTGTAATATTTTGTTTCCATGATCTTGTTTGATTCTACATAGAGCTGTTTTGTTGTACAATGAGATGATAAATTTCACACATAGGGTGGCTCATGCTTTTTATATTATTAAATTGTGTATTTCTTATATTATCTTGTTTTTGGTTGGTTAAGGATTAATAAGGTAGAAAATATTTTCGAATGTTATGAATTTCTATGGCCTTACATACACGAGGCTAGCGCCTTTGCCTCTTTCTGCGGCTTCTAGGATCATAAGCGCCTTGGAGGGTTTAGCAGTTTTTTTCTAAAACAAAGATCATCACTTGTCTTTTACGTTAAAAATTTTGAAATAAGAAATCAAGTTGTTTCTATGACAATTTTCGTTATAACACGGGCTTCTATATTATTGAAACTTGTGTTGCAGATATCTAGATCTATAGGTGATGTATACCTTAAAAAAGCAGAATTTAACAGGGAACCATTGGTCGCAAAATTTCGGCTTCGTGATCCTATTCGAAGGCCAATACTGAGTGCAGATCCATCTGTATCTATGCATGAAATTCAACCAGAAGACCGCTTTCTCATATTGGCATCTGATGGTCTTTGGGAGCACCTTAGCAATCAGGAAGCTGTTGATATAGTGCAAAATCATCCTAATAATGTAAGCATATTTCTTCATTAAATTTGTCATCTATCTATTTTTGTATTTGTGTGTAGCCTTTGTAACAAGCTCATTTTTTCTTTTTCTTTTATTGATTAGGTTATTATAGATTTTCATCTGTATCACTCACTCCTTTTGGAAATTAGTGCTACTTATTTGTTTTTTAATGTAAGTGGAAAAATTGCCAGGTGGGGTCGTGGGTAAAGCTGTCCACACTATTTAGGGTCCAACTAGTTAAAGTTTAAGGACTGGCCAAAACGGGTTAGATTGTATTGGGCTATTGGCTTGTTAGTACCGCTTTGTCCGTGTTCTACTTCATTAATGATTGATGTATTAAGTTTGGTTACATATACTATTATGAAAGTATTGATCTAAATTTTTAACAGTAAATTAAAAAGGTTGTAACTTTTGACTTTTGAGTATACTTCGGGGAAATTTAAACTAGTCAGCCTGTTTGAGCTAAGTCGGTGTTACTATTCTGACCAGTTGTGAATAGAAAATGATCCAAATTGGTCTGTTTACACATAAACTGAAAATTAACACATCTATGTAAAAGGCGGGAGGTTTACTGATGGGTCAAATGGTACAATTCACTCTCAAAGTGTGGGTCACCCATGCTGGCTGTTATACCAACTATCATGAGCCAATTGAATGAGTCGTTGGGAGATGTTTGCGTTTTGTTTCAATTTGTTTTCTTAGCACGAAACATAAAATGATATAGTGAGTTTTGTGGAGGAAAACTGAACACCGTAAATGAAACCATTTCCCATTTTTTAAATCCCAGTTGCATGTTTAGACGCTTGTTACATAGAATATCAACCACATTTGGAACTTCTATTACAACTGTCCATTACTAAACTAATATCTGTAAATAACACTCTGATAAGTTGACTCCTACTTTTGTGTTTACATTCAAGACTTGATCAACATCATGCTACCAACACATGACTATGAGACTTATTTCTGCTGGTATAAGTTAATGTGGGTGGGAATTTCAAAATCATGGAAACTTGAAGTTCTCTTGTAGCGGTTGAAAAAACATAGTAGTGGTTGAACACTCGAACCGTGGATATAAAGATGGTTGCTATAGGTTGTGAGTAATTTGGTTGAAGATTCAAAGAAGCAACGAATTGGGTATGCAATGTATAGGTGGTCCTAAATACACATTTAATGGTTTCAGTTTTCATATATTTTTCTAAGATTCTTTAAATATTCACTTGGTAAATTAAGATGTCATAATACAGGTTTACCAAGTATCAACGCAATGAACCTTGAAAAATAGTTTTCATAACTTGGTAACGACTAAATGTGTATCTAGGATGTCTTTATCTTGCAATCACTTAGAATCCTTATGTACTACCAATAGCAGCCATTTTTGTCTGCTAAGGTTCATCCTTACTGTGAATTTTCCATCGTCAGATGTCATTTGCTTATGATGTTGTATAATTCCTGTCGTAAGGAAGATTGTAGGAGTATGTTTATTGTCTTTTATAGGAGTTAAAGTGTCCATAGTGGATGGTGTACTTGAAAGGAAGAGAAATGAGTTAATTTTCGGTTATAACAATAGCCTAGTCATGTATGTAACAAGGGGGCTAACTAACTTCTGGAGAGCAATATTGATTAGGATGTTTAGTTTTTCCCAAACGGAACTACAATATATATTTCTTGCTAAAGTAGGTCGAAAGAAAAGGTGTGAGACAGTGAGAGCTTGACCATTCTTGGTGAATTCGAGAGACCCACATGACTCACTTGGTTATCCGTGCTTTGAGTAGATTGAGGCTGAGTTTTGAGGGACACAAGATCAAACTATGATTATGGCTCAACAAGTGTGTGTTGTCCATAGGTAGAGAAAATGCACTTTCCACATAAAGACAACATTCACTCGGCATTTTGCAGGCCAATGCTTATTATGGTATCATCTTTCTGAAAGATGAAGGAAAAAGCGTAGCCCCACACGAGGCATGATTTGATGAGTCATTTTCAGCAATGTGTATTATATGAAAAATGTATGTAGTCATTTATTCTATATTATTGATTATAGTTTTTACATGTTATCATATATTACAAAACCCTAAATTGCTTTATTGATAAAGTTAGATCCTTGTTTTAAATAATATTCTTATGTAATTATATTCTATATATTAGTTACCTTTTAACATAAAAAAAGGGGCAATGCAATTCGTTAGTGGGTTAATCCAACCCATTCCGCTGCTACCTAAATATGCCTGCTTGACCTGTTTGTTTTTCTTTTAGATAAATCTTCCTGTTTATAGATAAATGGGTCAAAATTGCCACCTCTATACTCTGCTGATGTCAAGTTATACACTAGTATAATAGGTATTTCTCCTTCATATTGGTGCCAAAAACTGAAGAATTTGTTGGTTTCTGTGATACAGGGAAGTGCAAGAAGGCTAGTGAAAGCAGCATTACAAGAGGCTGCAAAGAAGAGAGAAATGAGGTATTCAGATCTCAAGAAAATCGAAAGGGGAGTAAGACGTCATTTTCACGATGACATCACCGTGGTAGTTGTATTTCTAGACTCGAATCTAGTGAGTAAAGCTAGCTCATGCAGGGGCCCCACTTTGTCTCTAAGAGGGGGCGGTGTCAACCTCCCGGCGAAAACATTGCCACCACTATCAACTACCACGGGCCTCAATAGCACCACCACCTGAGTCGTCGGTCAGTTTTTATCAGTGTTTAGTTTTAATTCTTTTATGTACAAGGTAACATTTTAAATCGGAACCCGTCTGTTATTTGGTTTCTTTGGAGATAAAGAACGAAAATGGTAGAATCTGAGAAAACGGTAGAATCTTGACTCTTGAGTTCTGTCATTACCGTGTAAATGCTGTAAAACCATGTTAGAAATTCAGAATCTTTTTTCGATTTGTTGATAATTTGTAAGATTTGCGTCATCTCTGCTGTCGTGAAAGATGTCAAATTTTCTTTTTTAGGAAGCATTCAAGGTAAACTTGACCGTTGATGTTTGGCTGGAAATATAACGGTGGTTGACGGGAGGTGCTGCCAATTTGTGGTGGCTTCATGATGGCGGAAGGTGTCAGTAGTAGCTACTCAAAACTATTACCATTAGTATTACTATAAATCAATTCAAAAATCACTTGAAATGAAAATTAATGACATTTAATTTAATAGATATAAAATAAATTGTATACATACATTTATTTTAGATAAATGACAAAGTGTTTCGCCATAATCCAATTCAATCCGATACCTTTACACCCGTATCAAAAGTTGCATGTTTTACCTTCGTGATTTGTTCTTGCCCGCATCTATTAGTGTCCACCTTAAATAAATGTATTTGAAAATGTAACAACTGATTTTATAGAATTATGGGTCTTAATTGTTTTTTAATTAATGGGATTTCATATGCAAACCCAATATATAATAAAATACAACCATATCAAACTTGAATTTTATTGGGATAGGCTGCTTCTATCTCAATCTAATCGCTATATCAAACCAATTAATCTCCCCCTCTCCCTTCATTCTAGTTCAGCCAATTCACACAAGGAGGGAGTGAGGGAGGGAGGGTGTGGATCGTGATGGTGGAGTGGTGGCCAATCGGTTGTGCTCATGGTGGAGTGTGTGGTGGTGATGTTGGGTTTCATGCACAGGATTTTTAACTTTAAATGCAATGGGAGTTACACGAATTGATCTAGGCCAAATTTTTCGGGTGTGTTTGGTATGCAGTATTCAAATGAATTTGATGAAATTGAAATGTGAATTCCATTGGTTGGTAGGAATTTGTTGGAATTGAATGTGAATTCAATTCTTAACGTGTTTGATTGCGAAAGAAATGAAATTGGAATTGGAATTAATTCCCTCAAATTCCTTCAAATGAAATATTTCAAAATCTTTACAAATTTTGAAAGATTCCAAATTCCACCGACATCCGCCACCGGCTACCACCTACCACCCCCGCCCACCGCCAAACTACACTACTGGCGACCCTTGAGGACGCCGTCAACCTTCAACCGCTGACCGTCGCCGCCCTCGACCTCGACCACCCCGACCTCCGCCGCTAACAACCTGGACCGCCCCCGACCTCCGCCGCCACCGACCTCCAACCTTCACCAACTGCTGCTGCCATCACCGACCCCCGTAGGCACCCACTGACTCTGATAGAGGACCACCGCTGATTGCTCAAAACTGTTTGACGCCCCGCCCGCCTTCTTGCGCGTTGCCCCTAACAACCGATCTTGCCATCACCGTTGTTGACAATCGACAGTAGCTGTTAACCGCACCCACGACCGACCACCGACCTTTGCCGCCGAACCGCGTCAGTTTTAGATACACTCGACGATGAGTGTCGGTTTTTTACAGCGGGCATGATCAGTTGGTGGCAATACCGGCAGGGTACGATTGGTTGTTAGTGGCGGGTGCGGTTGTTAGCCGCAGTCGATTGTTGGGCGACACACAGTCGGTGGTATGTAGCGGTGGTGATGAGTCGGAGGAGGTTGCGGTTGGCAGTGAGTGATAAATTCCAATTACTTTACGAGTGTTTTGTCACTAAATGCATTTGGAATTTAATTTCCTTTGATATATTTCAATTCCCTTGAATTCCAAATCTTTTGGAAAACAATGAATTTCAAATACGATTCCTTCTAATTTCAATTTCAATTCCAATTCCAATTCTAATGCCAATTTCAATTCCAACACATTCCGCAAACCAAACGCGCACTTAGATCATCCAATGGGATTTCATATGCAAACCCAATATATAATAAAATACAACCATAGGGGTTTAGGGCAATAGGTTTTGCGATTAGAAGATGACAACCAAATCAAAACACCATGTGTAAACAATCTTGTCACTAGATCTGGTTACACGAACAAAAACCCCCAAAACACCAAAAACCCGAACAAACCTGGATCTTAATGTAGTTTGATTCGAAGGCACCCAAAACTAAAACATGAATCTCTATTTGGTTTCTTTCGATCCAATACCTAGAAAACTAGAAGTCACGATGACAACCAGCATCAGCAAATACAAGGGCGGTGAAGTGACGTGTGGATACCAAACATGCATGTGTGAGAGCGCGTGGGACCTAAACCGGCAACGCGTGATAAGGTAAATCAGTGGTGGTTGGTGCTCTGGCAATGATGTGATGGAGGTGTTCGGTTGCAAGGTAGTATAAGGCTTTGTTTTCAGGCAACCTCACACTTGAATTTAGACATCAAAATCTTATGTTAAACAAACCTTTCATGTATAGCAGCATAATTAAAATGTCATTACATGAATCATTGTTGATAATCATTACCATCAAAACTTTATCGAAACTCTATTTTCAACGAATGTTAGTTTTGTTATAGTCAGGTAGCTCTCAAATCCATGCCAAGTCATCATTCTTTATTCTTTTACATACTTGGCAAACTAATATATATATATATATATATATATATATATATATATATATATATATATATATATATATATATATATATATATATATATATATATGACAAAATGTTAACCTTCTATTATTGCGATAACCGTGTTAACTTTTGAAGATCAATCAAAATCACCATTCTTGTTTTTGGAATCAAATAATTACACATATATAAAAAAATGTTCTTTTATGTATGTATGTAAATTCATAACCAAAAAAAGTTACGACTTGTATAAGTTGCACTTACATCTCTAAATATTTACCGGGTGTAAGTAAATTACACCTTTTGTAACTTTTTTTACTGTTGTGAATTTACACATATACATAAAAGAACTTAACTTTGTATATGTATAATAATGTTATTCCAACAAAAAAAATAATTTTGATTGAAATTCAAAAGTTAACATGGTTATCGCAATAATAGAGGGTTAACATTTGATCCTTACCCTATATATATATATATATATATATATATATATATACATGTAT
>CM046437.1:47209062-47271562 GCA_025506505.1 Flaveria sonorensis | reverse complement strand
ACTAACCAAGAAACGCAGCAAGATTAAGCAAGTAACAAGGCAAGATAAACAAGAAAAGAAGCAAGTCCAAGATCAAGATTAAGGGGGTGAATGTTGGATTAATCTTGATGGGTCGGGTCGTCGGGTCAAATATGATTCTAGAAGATAAATTGGATATGAGAGTCAAGTAGTTCAGTCCTCTCTAGAGCAATCGACTGGGTCATACACACGTGATGTTTGCATGTGTGTTCTTAGTGGGCTTAGTATTCTTCTGTTGTGGGATAGTGGTTCTATCTTTGTAAGAGTTATTATTTTTGTTTTTGACTATTTATTTGTGTTTAAGTTAATGAATGAAACAAGAAAGTTGAGAAGCAGAAAATCACTCTCTTCGTGAGATTTCTTTGTGTTAAGTATGTGTTCAATTGGGGCATGAACCAACATCGATTACCTGTTTTCGTTTCGGTTGTTTATTTCGGTGCTCGGTCTCGGGTTTAGCCGTTCATATGTATTACGTATTGTTGTGTGTGTCAATATGCGTGTATAGATGTTGTGTGTATGTATGTGTTTGACTGTGTGTGTTTTAGTGTCTGTTTAGGTGTGTGTTCCGGTGTGTTTATATGTGTGTTGTGTGTGTACATGTAACGGATATGTGCGTTTGTCGTGTGTTGTTCAGTGTGTTGTGTGTATCCGTGTTTCGGGTGCATGTTTTTGGTCGATTATGCTTGTATGTATTACCGCATGTGTGTGTTTCGTGTGTGCATGCTTGAAACCGTAAGAGTGTGTGTGTCATGAGCGTGTTTGAAGCCATGGGTGTGTGCGTGAATGGTGAGTGTGTGTGTATGTGAATGCATAGTATGTATGTATATATCACTTTGTATGAGCGTGCATATGTATGTATATAGTAAGCTATGTGTGGATTTGTGTGAGTAGCGTGTGTGTGTTGGGTTACTGTGTGCGCGCGAAGTGTCTGGGTTGAGGGTGTGCATGTGTTTATGTTACTATGTGTGTGAATGATGTATAGTGTGTTAGAATGTGTGTAATTATTAGATTCCAATCCTATATATATATATATATATATATATATATATAGGATTGGAATCTAATATAGACATTAGTTTTCCTAAAAACTATAAGAAACGTTACATTTGTGCCACGTGGATTAGTTGATGATTAGGATTGAGGGGTATCCTAGGAATTACATAATTGTTTGTTTTTAACAACCTCACAATTTAAAAAAATAGCAATTGAATATTTCTAAATCTCTATTCAAAAAATCAACTAAGATATTCTGCTCAATATTTCACCGGATCAAATTCCTATAATTCGTATTTCTTCTTCTTCTTCTTCTTATTTCAACGGATCAAATTCTTATAATTCACATTCCTCTTCTTCTTCTATCATCTAAACCGTGAGTTAACATCATAGAATCATCAATCATTGATATTATTTAAGATTTTTAACACTATAGAATAGGTCAAGATCAGTCTCATAATAGTACTTGCAAGGTTTTTTTTAATCTTTGTCGTTATAACCCTTGTATTAATAAGACGATTTTAAATCAATCATGATTTTCAGTCTCATAACTAAGCAATATGAATCAATCGTTTGTATCTAGTGAGCTATTTTTATGTTAAATTGATGTTTTGGAACATGTAAGAAGAAGTGAACTAATGGAACATTATGGGGACAAATGAATTATTTTTACAACATGTAAGCTTTGTTTGATGTGCTAATTTATATTATAAGAATTACCCGATTATATCTTAGGAATATATTTTTTGCATACCCGATTATATCTTTGAATCATGATGGTATATTTTTTGCATGTGTTTTCTTTTATGGTTTTGTAATTAAATTTAACAAATTGTGCTATTTACTTGTAATGTAACTGTTTCCGTATATTTTTTTCAGATAACAATGAAATATGATCTTATTATTCAGGGAGACGCTACCATCTAAAAATATATTTCTATATGTTATGTTTGTTATATAGAAACCTTATTTATTATGTAATTCAATTTATTTAACAAAATTATTTTTATTTCCAGAAAATAATTCTATTGATTGTGACGATCAAAACTATGGTGCTGGCATTGTCCTTTGTAATGATATCAATGTTCATGATGTATAATGTTGTTGTGATGATATCATGTTGTTTTCATTACAGAAGTTATTTTTTACAATCAGTACATTAATGAAATTGCAAATCAGTGTTGTTTAATAATAAATATGTTACTTACATGGTGTTCTTATCTCAACAAGGGTGTTCCTTTGTTATTTGCAACAGATACATGTGAATTAGTCGTTCATCTTCATTCGTATAAAGCAATTATATCTATGAAACGAAATCTCACTATACTCTTGTGATAGTGGACCTGTGAAAAGTAGCACTGCATAAGTAGCGCTATGTAAGTAGCATCATGTAAGGTAGCACACTGTTATACCAAATGCATCATGTAAATTAGCAATGTGTAAATATGTAATATAACACTAGCACAATGTAAACTATTACTGTGTATAAGTATGTAAAGTAGCAATGTGTAAAATATGTAAAGTAGCACTAGCACTATGTAAATTAGACTGTGTATAATGTGTAAGTAGCACCAAATATGCAAATAGCACCGTGCAAAAGAAAAAATATAAAAAAATTTTAAAAAAATATAGTAATATCATACTTATATTAAAGCTAAAAAATAATTGATTATTTGGTATAATTCTTTTTGAAAAAAACTTAAAGTATAAATAATATATTTTAGTTTTAACAAGTGAGTGGAATTAGTATTTTTCAAGTAAGAAATAAAACTAATCTTGAATTGGTAACTGCCTATTTATAAGAAAGCCTTGATCAGATCTTAATAGCGCAAATGGCGAATTTGACTTTTTTCACATTAACTAATAGACTAATTAAGGATTAATGAGTTGTCACTTATCATAGCCCTCCATTTAATTTATCAGTGGTCTAGATTAGTTTCACAGTTTTTAAAAAGCATAAAGTTTGTATTGAATCCATCCTATATATATATATATATATATATATATATTTATACCTATTACGGTTAAGTAATGTATATATGATCTACTAATACAAATGTATGATTAAGTGTGTATGAATATAAATAATGGAGTGGGTAATAAGTTAATAAATATATACGTGTAATCGTATGGAGCCGACAGACAGGTATTGATAGTCCTATTGGGCTAACACCCCCTATCCTTGTTTGTTGGTATACTAGTTCGGACTGATAATGGTCACAAACGGGAACCTAGGGTGAATATGTTCCGACAAGATCTGTGTGTACGTCATAGGTTTAGTTATATGGCTCATGTTTACATGTGATATTGCTTGCTTATAACTGTATACACTTATGTCCTAAAAACTTTACACAACATCAAGTTTTGTTTATTATTTTGAATCTGCGAACTCACCAACAATGTGTTGACCTTTGAGCATATCTTTTCAGGTAACAATCATCATGGATAGCTTGAGACGATGCCTTAGTGATAACCCTAAGGAATGCATTTTAGACTTGCTTTAGCGTTTCTAACTATTGTGTTTTACCTTAAGTTAACACTGTTAGACATGTTTACATTTACGTGTTACTGGGTTGTGGGATTCAAAATCATTATACTTGTTTGACTATGTTGTCATGGAATTGACTAACTACGACACAAGTTTCCGTTTGTGTCCGGTGACGCCATGACACGTTGATTTTTCATCATTTAATGCATCTCTATTAGCTATTAATGTGTTATGACGATGCCTTCCATTACATCCTCGTGTTTCCGCTATAAGTGGGGGTGTGACTTGCTTTCACCTTCATTAAAATCATTCATCAGTTCCCCAACTGTTTCACACCATTTCTTATCTGTACACCATCAACAAAACCGTCAAATTCATCAAAAACATTGGTATCACTGTTAGACCATTGACCCTGTCTTCTTTCCCCGATTTCCCCCATAGCGTACATATCCTTCATATTCTCCTTCGTTAACCTGTTTTCTATGGTTCTTTTCAAAAGTAAGACCCTAATTTTGTTTCCAGTTTGAATTTGTTTAATACCTTCAATCACTTATGTATCGCTGATACAACTGATCATATATGCTTGGGAATTGAAATGTTTATTTTTTCACTTCATTTGTTTTTAAAATTCCATTTATCATCTTTGCTATGAATGCATCATATTGTGTATTTTTTTTAACTTTAGATAGATTTATGTTAATCATATTGTGTATTTCCGGTGGCAAATCCAATAAAATATAGGGGGCGGACAAAATTTGGGTTGGGTAAAATATGAATCGGGTTATATAGGAAACGGAATTCAAGCCGGTTTGAAAATTGAAGCAACTAAAAAAGATATCGTATGAGAATAAAATAACAAAACCCATTTAACTAATAATTATAGAAAAAACTAATCGTACTAAGTAATGTAGTGATTTATTAACTAATCATTTCTTCATAACATGTTAGAATTTTAAGATTCAAGGCCTAACTTTAGGCTTATTTAAAATATAAATCAAACTAAAAGGTTTAAATAGTAACTATAACAAAACTACATGGTATAGATATAAAATACTAACTTGCTTTTCTTTTTGTGGTGAGAGTTTTGAGTTTTGCTTACAAAAGTGCCCTTATTGTTGCATAGAGTGCCCCTTTGTTATAAAAATATTACAGAAAATGGCCCTATCATTACATAACATTACCTAGTCTTATTTGTAGGGCCAGCACGAGGGGCCTTTCCTTCGTCCTGATACGTTAAATCCGCCTATATGTATTTCATCTGCTAATTGTTCCAAATCTTAACTCATCTTGCTTTATTTTTCACTTCGATCCTTTTTAGTGATCATGATTCTATTTTAAAATCATAGAAGGGGTGCATGTTTAAACAATATTACTTTTGATCTTTAAAGTTAATATACTGAGAATCATAATTTATTTGGTTGATTTTGTCTGTCCTTTAAATCTCTGCCTATATCAAAATTACTTTTACTTGACCACCTTTCTACAACAACGCGCCGAGGAAAAATACTAGTTTGACCTACGAACTGAGTTAGACCATTAGTTTATCATATATTTCAGTTCCAATTAGTTTAATTATATTTTAACAATTCAGTTCGCGTTTGTAGTCTATTAGAACATAAATCTAATTCCTAACACGTTTATCAATCCATTAACATTGTTTATTGTATTTAACAAAAAGGTTTTGTTCCTAGTGTATCCATTAGGACCAGAATACACAAGATTACAACTCCAAAATCAAGAAATTCATAAAACACAAGGACGACATAAACTAGGGTTTTACTACCTTCATAATCCCCCTCCCAAACCATGTAATCCTTCACGAGTCAAAGCACAATACCGAGAACACATGAATTTCAGATGATGATTTAGATGTTATATGATGAAAATCATCAAAAAGTTGAACGAATAAGAACTAAATCATCAATAATCGAGTTTTCTTAGTGGTAGAAGTGTAGATGATCAATGTTTGATCAAAATTCCAACTTAAACACAAGAACAACACCGAAATAAATGGGGTGCTAATTTTTGACGGAAATGATAAAGAACAAAGAAAATTAGGTTGTGGTGTTTAGGGTTTCAAGTTGAAGGAGTAGAATGTAACAAATGAGCAAAAACTAAAAGGGAGGCCCCCTTTAGTGTCCTTGGCCGCAAACAATGGAGGGGTAAGGGTCCCAGGCCCTTGGCCTGTCTCGTCTAATTTTGTCTTGTTCCGGTTCGCGTGTCATCCTATTTTTGAGTTTCCAAATTCCTCACGCTTTTACGATTTTAATGGACTATTATACACTATATAAATTATTTAATTATATTTTAGAACAAATTATGTCAAATTAGTACTTTAGTTAAAGTCTACTGGCATTTGGTTTTTATTGTGAATTTTGTATTTTAGGTTTGTAAATCCTTAATCCTATCCAAATCACATAATTCCTATGCAAAGTCTAATCCAGTGAACTCTTATTGTCACCATTCCTAGATCCATTTGCCCATACTAGGCCCATAACGAATAGTTCTAGTACTTAACGTGTCTACACACATCTAATGTACTAATCACAATTCAAGTAAACTTTAAGTCAACTTTTAAGTTAAAGTCCATATTTAGTCAAAGTCAAAGCTCAACCCACATGTTTTGGTGACGGATGCCATACTTTCCCCTAGTTGAGAGCATTTCTTCCTGAATTCAACTGGAGTCATCAACTTCAACATCTTTCATGAGCAGTTGAGGGAACTTGGTCCTTATTTGATCTTCTTGTTCCTAGGTATCTTTAAGAACTCGCTTGGAGTTGCATCTAACCTTTATGATTAGCATCTTACTATGTGTCAGCATCTTTTTCTCCATATCCATTATTTTCACAGGTTTTTCAACGAATCAAATCTTCTCCCAGACATGTTCCCAACACTTTCTGTAAGCTTTACTAGAATCATGATGTGAATCGGCAATCATGATAATAGATGATCGACATGGGTAACTCACATCTAGAAATACTTGCACTAATATAAATCATTGCCAGTTTTTCCATCTTGTAGTCTTCACGAATAGCTAGGAAATGAGTAGAATTGGTCATTCAATTCATAATATTCCAAATCGAATCATGCCCACTACTAGTTTTTGGCAACTTCATGATGCAGTCCTTAGTAATGTCTTCCTATCTCCATTCTAGAATCTCAGGCTGTCACAAGATACTAGATGATCTCTGATTCTCTGCATTAACCTTTGGATAAGTCACACACATGCACACGGAATTCGCTATGCCGTGTTTCATTCCAGGCCACCAATACAAGTCCTTAAGATCATGGTATGTATCATCAACACTAGGATAAACCAAATACTTACACTTGTGTGCCTCGTCCAACACTAAATTCCCCACATTCCCCATATATGGAATCCATATCTGCTTAATAAAGTACAACCCCCATCGTCTTTTTGCACAAACATTTTTTCAAGACCTCTCAAGGCCTCATCCAAACATTAAGTTTCTTCATTATCTCAACCTAAGAAGCAATGATGTGGGTTTTGATACCTGAATGAATTATCATTCCCAATGCTCTGAAACACACCGGTTTGAATCTCTCCTTTCAACTCAACGCATCAACGACAATATTTGCCTTTCTTGGCTGGTATCGGATTTCATAGCCGTAGTCACTTAACAGCTCAATCCAATGTCTCTATCTTACGTTCAGATCTTTTTGATAAAAATGTGTTGCAGACTCTTGTGCCCAGTATAGATGACTGATGTGCTCTAAAGTATACATAGAAAACCTATCAAAAGCATATCAATTATTCCTTAACATCTTCCTAAAAACGATGAAAATGAACTTAAAAATGTTAAATTATGTTTCCAGGTGTTCAAAAAGGCAAGGTGGACAAAAGAAGAATACTTAATAAGAATTTGAAGAAAACCGAGCTTTAAATTCCAAGCATGGGACCGTGCCTCATTAAGCATGCCCCATGACTTGCCTGAAACACACCTCCGTGCTTAAATTGGCACAACTCTATGATTGGACATCTGACAGGACAAAAAGTACTATCCAATCACAAGGTCGTGCCCCATAAGTCACGGGGACATGCCCGACACACTCTAAACGTACGAACCAACCAACATTCGTAAGCATTGTACTAGTAAGGGGCTGTGCCTTTTAGGCACGAGTCTATGCTTAAACACTCCCGAAAGCCTATAAATTGAGGCCTAAGTCCACCATTTAGTTAAGCTTTTGGTGAAAGGGTTACCCAACTGAATTTTCACAGGAATCAAGTCTTGAAGACCCTTGGGAGGCTTAGGAGGTGCATACAACACATGGATGAAGCTTAGGATTGTCTAAACATCATCTATTATACAGCACCGGTTTGATTGTTCCATTTCACTGATGATTTCATATCTATCTTCTATATTATTTGGTGTTATGTTCAAACTCATTATGAGCTAAATATTATTATCATCCTAAATGGACGGAACTTATTTAATTTGTGATGAACTAATGGTGTATCTTATGTTATGTTAATGTTATGGTAATCTTGGTCAAGCTTTTGATGGGTAGCATCTATATTTGAACATAAAACTATAAACTTATGATTTGTAATTTCATACAAGGTTGAAAAACGTATGAATTAGCTTTTATTCGTGAAACCGGACTTCATAACAAATCTATGGCTAATGAACTAAAAATGGTTATTAGAAATAATATAACTTTAGCTTTCTAATCATTTGCGGGTTCCCTTTTATTAGTCTAAAAAATCTACAGTAAGTGTTATGGTTTTCTAAATTTAATCATATGTTAAAAAAGGAACTTGATCAACTCTCTTTCTAACATTAAGTTATGTTTTCAGAAATCGTATGTTGAAAGAATAGATGAGATCTACCTACGTTACTAGTGGCTTGGATTGATCAATATTATAAGTTACTCGATGTTGGCGTCCTTGTCACTATCGAGCTAGCAGACGAGAAATCCGTATTAGCTTACGTTAACAAACATTAACATAACTACTTAAACTTATATCTTTAATCACACCATGATTTTCATCACAATTATATAAGTGTAATCTAATTAGGATGATAGCTTTAATTCCCTATTTCAAAACCCAAAAGTCTCAATTTACTTTTTTTTATTTTAATTATTATTAAACACTAAAAATTTGGTTACATCAATGCAACTTATCATTTTCCTAAAAACAAACCGAAATCTGATAGTCAATTATAAAGATTGTTTAGTAGGCTTAGTGTGTCCACGATTTGATACTCGGTTTTTAACAACACTATATTACCTCACGACAGGTACACTTACTTTTTGTGTGTGTAGTTTAGTATTAGTAATAACCATTTAAAACTGAATCTATCCGGAAACCACTATCAAAATATATGTACTATTTGCTCGCATCAGTGACACACTTCGTATGGTACATGTAATGTCTCCGGATCTCAAGAGAAATGCAGGATCGGTTTCGGTTTCATAACACAAGTTTATCTTACAAGCTCATTTAATCTCACTCGGTTTGATAAAGCAAAATCTCAGGCTAAGTTCACAAGTAATATAATAAGTTAATGAAAATAATATGAAGACAAGAATAGTTTTCAAGATACTTGTATATATTACTTCTTAACTCAGTATTACAAGACTCTTACAAGCTTGGTTATTAAGTTACATGGAGAAACTATATATACTATTATCTATTGCCGGTTATACTTGGAAAACCAGCTGTAATTTACAACTAGACAAATACTACATTGCTAGAAGTAAAGTATCTAAGATAAAGTAATAATATCCTAGATTAGGTAGACATGACAGGTCCATAACTTACCTTTTGTTACTAACTAACAATGGTAACTGTACTAAGTTAAGAATGGTTGAACAGTGGATTAAAGTATGGTCAACTACATGGGCATGGGAAAGCACCATGCAATGTATCTGAGTTGCAGCAGGCTGTCAGACAGACCATACTGTGTCTACTGGTTCATAGTTGGTTCTTCCGAAGCTAAATGGCTTTGGAAGAATAAGTTCTTCCAAGGTCATTTATACTTCGGAAGAATCAACCTCTTTCGAGTCTTCTGCAAGTGTTCAGGACTTTATTCTTCGAAAGACTTTGTCTTTAGGATCTTTTAAGTTGTATACTTCGAAAGGAGAACTACATAGTCTCGGAAGACTGAGTTCCACTTTGGAAGGAGAACTACTTAGTCTCGGAAGACTGAGTTCTCACTTCGGAAGTACTTCAACCTTGAGCTTCAGAAGATCTTTGACTTGTTTTCGGAAGAGCAGCTTTGTCTTTGGAAGACCACTTCAATTGTACATAAAAATCTTCTAGGTGTTGTTTTGGTTGCACCAGCCTTATATGATCCAACAAACTCTCCTTAGGCTGATGCTACCAAAACTTCACTTTCTTCTATTCCTCAATGTCTTTAACACCAGGGAGAGTAGATATTTGTCTGTTTCTTTGTTCTTCCCTAATGCAGTGGTGAGGAGCTTGTACAAATCATCCGTAGATAGTAAATCCAATCGGTTGCTTTGCATGATATGTACCCTTTGGTGCATCCCTCTGAAGAGAGTTAGTTGATGGGAATTGTAGTCATATTCCCATCTAACTATAGGATCTAAAGTTGATGTTCTTTCTTTTCTGGTTGCACCTTCTTCTTCTTCCTATGCCCTCTTTTTCAACTCTTCTTTAGTCTTGGCTTTCTTTGTAAGCGCTTCAATATAAAGACTACTCAGATGATTCCTAATGTGAGCAGCTATCTGAGAGTTGGAGGGATTGGAGAATGGTCTCTCTGCTAACTCAGCAATGTCAAACCTGCTGGAGTGTAGCAGAGCAGATGTATCAAGTCTGTTCACTTGACCATTCTCTCTTTCCACAGCAAAGCTATGTGTAGCTTCATCGAACCTCCACTGGAAAATTTGGCTTCTTGGATTGAGGGGATTGGTTGGTAGCTTGTCCCCTTTTCTTGTGTCCAGCAGAGTCACCAGTCTCCTTTTCAGCTTCTTCTCTTCTTCATTAAGTGCATCTAAGTTGGTTGCAAGAAGTTGGAGAGCTTGGTCTAGTGTTCCCCTTGGTAGATCAAGGAATGCATCTCTTGTGAGGGAACAGGAAGAGCCATCAATGTATTTTAGCTTTATAGACTCTTCCTGACAAGAGATGTCGCTCAATGTTGTGCAATTGATGAGCTTCTTCTTGATCTCCTTGAACTCTTCTAAGGTCAGGGGTTTAGATGGTTTAGAAGATGGTTTGGGTAGTGATTAGGTTCGGGGTTGTGTTTTGTGTTTAAGGATAGGTAGTTATGGTGGTTGTTGGGAAGCAATGGGTGAGGATGTAGGTAAGGTTGATGGTATGGGTTCAGGGGTGTAAGGCTCAGTGGTTGGTTTAGTTTTGATGGGGAAGGGAAAAGGTGTGGGTGTAGGTTGTGGTTTGGGTGCTGGTTTGGGTGTTGGTTTGGGTGTCATCCTCTCCCTTTCCATAACCTCCTCCTTTCTTTTCCTCTTCTCCTCTTCTAGTAGGAGTAGAAGGATATCTTTATTGACTACTCCCAGGCTGATGAGCCTGTCTATAACATCCACTCTCCTTTTGTTGTTGATACTTTCTTAAGCGGCTGCTGCTGCTTTGCTGCTTGTAGTCAACAGCTTCCCAGTATCAATTCTTCCCTTCTTCTTAAGCTTTTCCAACCTCTCCTCCTCTAGAAGCTCCTTAGTAGTTAGCTTCCTCTTCCCCTTAGGATCTGAGGAAGATTCAGGCTTTGGAGACTCAGGCTTAGAGGTTTCAGGTTGAAGAGAGTGGGGTTGGACTTATGGTGTTTGAGATGGAGGGGCAGTAAGGAAGTCCTCACTGTTTACCTTAAAGGCTAGGTCAAGAATGGCCTCTATGATTAACAGGTCATCGAACAAGGAAGATAGCTCAATTATTCCTTCGACAGCTTGAATTTCTGCTTCGGAAGTAATTGGAGCTGCACTACCTGTCCCTTCTAAATCAGTTGCTGGGCCATGAGTCTGTATATCCCCTTCGAAGTTAATATCAGGTTCAATAGAGACCTTAGGTTGACCAAATTCCTCTTCAGAGGTAGGTGGTGCACTCAGCCTTTGAAGCTCTTCAGCTCCAAAGTAGGAAATGGCTAAATCAAGGGAAGGTTGTTCAAGGGAGGAGCTTATCAGAAATGTGATTAAATTTATTGAGGTCAATAAGCATCCTTGGGTCCACTTGAATAGTAATAGGAGCTGGTTGAGGGAAGATGGTTACAAGGTGTTGCTGTGAGGGATAAAAAGAAGATATGGCATCAAGGGAAGTTGTTGTGAGGGCAAGGCTGGGTTCCACATGTCTTTGTTCATGTACATTCTTCCCCTTTTTGGTAGCATCAAGTAGATGAGCTAGAGGAAGAACTTAAAGAAACCTGAGTATGTACATGTCTAACAGACTTTTCAATCTGTGTCTCAGCTAGTTGAGGCTTGAGATTTTCAATCTCAAATTGCTGAGTGGCAGACCTGTCCTCTAAAGTCTTAACCTTTAATTCAAGGTTTGAGACTTTAGAAAGCAGGTCTCTGATAATGAGTTTTAGGCTACCCTTATCTTCTTTTGTAGAATCATTGGGAGATGAGATAACATACCTAGTATGTTCATCATCACCACCAGTAGTGGTTTCTTGGCGCCCTGGATACCCTTGCTTAGTGATGTCTCTTTCAGAGGCATCAATTGGCAAGGTTTCTGTAGACTCAATCTCACTGATGTTACCGCTATCCTAAGAGGTTAGTGAAACACTCTTAGTAGTGGCAGCTGAGCCTACATGAGTCACCTTTACACTATTTTGACTCACCTCAGTATGTTTAGCTGATATGGGCTAGACATTAGAGGTTCCCTAGGGCTCAGTTGATCTTGAGAGTGGTGTGGTAGATCAACCTCATGGCCCAGATGGAACATAATGTCCTCATCAGGTTGGGTTAATAGGTCAATAAAGGATAGAGAAGTTATATCTAGTGACCCGGGACCTTGGTCAGCACCTAATGGCTCCTTTGTAATAGCAGTTGAGCCAATGATATGGCTGTCCCTTTTTGGCGGCTCAGGGTAGTGTTGAGACTCACCCTGAGGGCTAATGGCTTGGGTTGTGTGCTTATCAGGTTGAGACTAAGGAGACTCAATACTGACATTGAGGTCAATGTTGGAGGATGGTGAGACCTCTGGCTGAGTGGGAGCCCTGAGTTCCACTCTAGCTTTTTTGGATTGAACAGAAGGGACCTGATCAAGCAGAGTAGATTGATCAGGGGTTTGTTTGGGGTGTCTTGTGTAAGTGATTTTGATTGGGTGGGAAGAAGTAATTGGCATTGGAGTGGTGGTGTCTGGTGCGGGTTCATCACCTGCTGGGCTTGCAGGGATGTCCACTCATGAGGAAGTGCACTCATGAATTTTCTCACTACGTCTCTCTTCTCAAGAACCACTCCCATAGACTGAAGAGAGGTGATCAAGTCCATGTACCAGAAGTATTGTTGGCTCAAGGTCTCACCAATAATGTATGTGAAGTTCTCAAACTTTTGCTTCAGCACATCTTTCTTGGTCTCCTTGGATTCAGTAGAACCAGAGTACATCAGCTTCAAAGCATCAAATAGTTCTTTGGCAGTCTTTCATTGTTTAAAGCCTACCATTATGGAGTTTGGTATAGCTGTAAGCAACATAGTCATGGATTTGCAGTCAATGTCCATCTTCTTGAAGTCTTCATCAGAGTAGTCTTCAACAGCTTTCTCAATCATGGCACCATTACCAGCTGGTGATTCCACCTTTGGTTGGTAAGGACCATGAGTGACTGATCTCCATCTACGGTTGTCTTGATACTTGATAAAGCCTTTAATACGTTTGCACCAGGTTCCAAAATCATCAGGGGTGATGATAGAAGCCTTGGTCATGGTTCCCATTTCAGACTCAAAACATTTCTGGTTAAGAGTCATTTGAGTGAAGTGAGTAAGTATGAAAAAACAAGGGTGATTTAGGATGGTTAGATCTCACAATCAAGAGCCTAAAAGCTCTGATACCAATTTCAGGATCGGTTTTGGTTTCACAACACAGGTTTATCTTACAAGCTCACTTAATCTCACTCAGTTTGATGAAACAAAATCTCTAGCTAAGTTCACAAGTAATATAATAAGTTAATGAAAACAATATGAACACAAGAATAGTTTTAAAGATACTTGTATATATTACTTCTCAACTCAGTATTACAAGACTCTTACAAGCATGGTTACTAAGTTACATGGAGAAACTATATATACTACTATCTATAGCCGGTTATACTTGGAAAACCAGCTGGAATTTACTACTAGATAAATACTACATTGCTAGAAGTAAAGTATCTAAGATAAAGTAATAATATCCTAGATTAGGTAGAAGTGACAGGTCCATGACTTATCTATTATTACCAACTAAGAATGGTAACTGTACTAAGTTGAGCATGGCTGAACAGTGGATTAAAGTTTGGTCAACTACATAGGCGTGGGAAAGTGCCATGCAGTGTATCAGAGTTGCAGCAGGTTATCAGATAGACCATACTTATGTCCACTGGTTCATAGTTGGTTCTTCCGAAGCTAAATGGCTTCGGAAGAATAGTTCTTCCGAGGCCATTTATACTTCGGAAGAATCAACTTCTTTTGAGTCTTCTGCAAGTCTTTAGGACTTTATTTTTGGGAAGACTTTGTCTTTAGGATCTTCTAAGTTGTATACTTTGGAAGGAAAACTACTTAGTCTTGGAAGACTAAGTTCTCACTTCGGAAGGAGAACTACTTAGTCTTGGAAGACTGAGTTCTCACTTCGAAAGTTCTTCAAACTTGAGCTTCGAAAGATCTTTGAATTGTCTTTGGAAGAGCACCTTTGTCTTTAGAAGACCACTTCAATTGTACATCAAAATCTTTTAAGTGTTGTTTTAGTTGCACCAGCCTCATATGATCCAAAAAGCAAAGACCACCACACCTAGTTCCATGTCATGGGTGGGGTTGTTATTTTCATGGTTCTTGAGTTGCCATGATGCGTAAGTGATCACCTTATTATTTCACATCAACACATAGCCCATTCCTTGGTGTGATGCATTATAATATATCACAAAATCATCTGACCTTTACTAAGTGCCAAGATTGGAGTGTTACACAACTTTTCCTTCAAGGTCAGAAATGTTTATTCTTGTTTAGAACCCAAGTCGAAATTCTTTTCCTTTTGGGTCAACAGTGTAAGAGATTAAACATTCTTTGAAAAGCTTATGATAATTCGTTTGTAAATGGTCTGTCATGTAACACCCAAAATTTCAAAAGAGACAAGTAAAGGAGCAAACGGGATAATTTACTTAAGTGGAAGGGGTAAATGTGTACAAGGGCCAAACCGACCCATAAGTGGGTATAAAAGAGAGATGGTAGCCCATACTCACTCCTATGCACCTCAAATCATATGGTTTTAGAGAGAGAAAGAGCTCTCACCTGTTCTAGACAGAGAAAGTGGATGATTTTATCAAAAGGTATGATTTTTATGTTGAATTCCCTTCGATCTAAGTCGGGTTTAAGCCTCTAGGCAGATTTCTATGTTTTTCTATGTGTTAAGTTTGACTCTTTGCGTGTGAATAGGTGTTTAGTCGCTCTTCTGCTCTTGGGTTTTAGTGTATTGTTTGAAGGGTGGTTAAGGTTAGTTCTAGAACCCCTCTTTTACTCGTTTTCTATATTTCAGGGCTGATATGTGTATTAAAATGATGTTCCTTCGTTAACAGTATGTTTTTACATGATTAAGTTCAGCATTTTTATAAAAAATTATGTTAGTTATACGTTTAAGAGTACATTTTCATAGAGCCTTAAGTCGTATGAGCTTAACCCTAAATCTTAATGGTCGTCCGCTGTGGACATTGGTAGTACTGTGCGCTGTGAACATAGGCTGTCCGCTGTGGGCACTTAGGCTTTGTTAGCCGTCCGCTGTGGACATTGGCTGTCCATTGTGGACTTTGATCGTGCCCTGTGGACATTAGTCGTCCGCTGAGGAGTTTAGTTGTCTACTGTTAGCACTTGTCTTATTTATTTTATTTTCAGTTTTTATAAAGGATGTATATGAGGTAATTAGTGTTGTGATTAAATAGTATTGAAGTTTAAATGTTAATATGTGGTTGTCTAAAGGTTTTAATGTTATAATCCTTATATAGGTATATTGCTATGAAAATGTATGTGTTCCATGATATGTGATGTTAATGATGAAGGATACCATATAAGTATTACCTAATATTAAAATGGAACATAATGAAAGGAAGAAAGATAGTAGAACCTAATAAAAGTTACCCTTGGTCCTTATGATGAGGAAAAGCCTTGCAAGCAAATAAGGAGAGTAACACAATTATGTTGTTACCTCAACTAATATGAGGCTGATTTAAGTCCGAAGGTTGCACATCAGGGGTCATATCCTTGAGATTGACCATGATCGATAAGGGATCCTTATCGCTTTACCCCGGTACTGTAGCCAGCTTAGTGCACGATGTATAGGGGCTTATTTATAAGCCTCAACGCAGTACTAGCTTAGTGCACAGTGATGGGGGTTTAGCATATGGCATTGATCCATTACAATGAAAGAAAAAAAAAGAACAAAAGATAATGATTACCTTGATGAGATTCTATTAGTCAATTTGACTGTTATGTATGATGGATGTGTGATCATTAAAAGAAGTTTTCATAGATGTATATTTTCTATATTTTTATAAAACTAGAATTTACTCAGTAATACTGACTTTATATGCGTATTAGTTGGCAGGTAATGAAGTTGCTGGGGATGGCATGAGTGTGGAGCTACTTGGCATCTAAAGACTGGTATCCGTATTTTTGGCATAAATGATGTTTTTGTTTTGTAATACAACCAAAATGTATTGGGTCTAATGTCAACTATGTATTTTTTGGTAAAAATATTATTACTAATGCATGAAATGAATTATTTAAAGTATTCCACTGAAATATTTTCACACATCAATATATTCTTTTAGGTATTATGCTATGATTGACTGACTGTGGGGTTTTCTAGGATCGGGACCTTACAAGTTGGTATCAGAGCCAAATTTTAAGGGATTTGGATGAATTTATTTTCAAAACCTAAAGTTAAACTGGAAATGGGATCAAATTAAACTAATGCGAGCCCAAGTAGCTACGTGCCATCAGGTAAAAATTTTCATATAAACAGGTACTATATGCGTGTGCTACTCGAGTTTATATGCTCAGTAGATTTGAGTATTGATATGTGTTAGGATAGTGAGCATTTAAGACATGGGGGTAAGGTAAGAGTTAATCACACTTGGCCATCGTAGTTAAGGACTTACCATACTTACCATGATATGAACAGATATCTTGAATGACCTTGTTGGTGTTTGAATCTTATAAGAGATAGAATTTATGGCTGGTAGAAAATCTGGAAAAGAAACACGAGAAGGTGCTCGTGGCAGGCGTACTAATGGGCCACGTGTCACCCGGAGCAAAGCTAAGGCTCTCGAAACTACTCATGAGGAGTCAGACCTCCATAGTCGCCCGTAGGGAGAGGGATCAACTACCCTTAAATCTACTATAAAGGAGGCCATCGCTGATGAGGTCTACAATGTTACGCAAAATGTCTTACCTTCGGTGGTGACTGAGGTGATTAAAGCTGTTAAGGATGGGGAGATAGTTGAGAAGAAGGGGAAGAAAGATGAGAAGAGGTCAGGGAAGTCTGCTGAAAGGACTGAAGAATCCAAGGAGGAACCATCTAATCCAAAGGTGGTAATTCAAAATGATGATGATGAGGACGAATCAGAAAAGGAGACTGCTAAAGGATGCAACTATGGGGCATCTCAAAGGTGAAAGCCCTGACCTTTGAAGGTAACGGTAATGCTACTACTACTCACCGTTGGGTTCATGAGATGGAAGCAGTCCTCGACATCAGTGAGTGTCGGGAAGATTAGAAAGTAAAGTTTGATGCCCATTCTTTCGTTGACTCGACATTATGCTGGTGGGCCAACATTTTCCAAGTCGAGGGAAGACGATACATAGCAAAGGTGAGGTGGTCTGAGTTGAAGGAGTTGGTTCTCGAGGAGTATTGTCCATATTGGGAGTTGAACAAGATTGAGAAGGAGTTCTTGTATTTGGAGGCTGGAAACATGACTCATCAAGAGTACACCTCCAAGTTCAACGAACTTACAAGACTTGTGACAGACATGGTGACACCTGTATCTAAGAAGATCAAAAGATACATGCAGGGTTAGCCAGCTGATATTAGGAGAAACATGATTACCGCTAGACTGAACACGTTTAGGTCGGTGGTGGATTTGACGTGAAGGTGATATGATGAGAGAGAACTAGTACCAATTTAGAAAAAGATTGAGAAGTGGAACTGGAACAAGAATGGGAACAGAAAGAGGTTCAAGAATGACAACTATAGAATAGGGGAAAAGAAAGTGAAGATAGATGATCGCCTAATGGATCAAGTGAGAGGGTGGAAGGAAACGTGTGTAGAAAGTGTGGCAAGGGTGATCAAGGAGAATGTAGGTTGGGAACTACCGCGTGTTTCAAATATGGCAAGAAAGGTCATCGTGCCAAAGACTGTAGGGTAGTTAGATGTTATCAGTGTGGTGCATTGGGTTATTCGGGCATAGATTGTAAGAGAGGAAGGGCTGAGAGCTCTGGAGTCTACCAAGCAAGTGAAAAAGGAAAGGTGAAAGGCAGTAGGGTGAAGGAAAGGGCATTCAACATGACTAGGGAGGAAGTGAGAGTGGATCCTGAAGTAATTTCAAGTACGTTCTTGGTCAACCATTTGTATGCTTCTGTGCCGTTTGATTCTGGTGCTAGCAAGAGCTTTGTATCTGCTACTTTTGTTTGTTTGTTTCATGGTAAGAATAGGAAGATAGACATGCCCTTCTATGTAGAGATCGTGATATGTAAATCTACCAAAGCGACTGATATGATTGATGATTGCCTTATAGAGTTGGAGGGTCATAGATTTCCTGCTAAGTTGTATGTTATGGACCGAGGAGGTTTTGATGCGGTGTTAGGAATGGATTGGTTAGCGACCTACGAAGCGTATATAGTGTGTCGAAGGAAGGCAATTCATCTGATTGTGCCGGACGGTAATCCGGTTGCAATTTATGGAGACAAGGAGAGCATCATCCCACGAGTGATATCTATAATGACCACAAAAAGGTTTATAAGTTGAGGGTGTGGCGCTTACTTTGCATATGTTAAGGATGTTGATGCGAAGGTGATTCAGCTGGAGGATGTGCCTGTAGTACGTGACTTTCCTGATGTATTCCCCGAGGATCTGTCGGGAGTCCCACTCGATAGAGAAATCGAGTTTCAAATTGACTTGATACCAGGGGCACAACCTGTCGCCAAGGAACCATACCGATTAGCTCCATCTGAACTTAAGGAACTGATGTCTTAACTGTAAGATCTCTTGGATAAGGGTTTTATTCGACCAAGCATCTCTCCATAGGGTGCTAGTATTATTCATGAAGAAAGTTAATAGTATAAGGATGTGCATTCATTATCATGAGCTCAATAAGTTAACAGTGAAGAACCGGTATCCATTTCCCTAAATAGATTATCTATTCGATCAACTTCAAGGTGCGAGTTACTTTTCCAAGAGAGATCTCAGATCAGGCTATCATCAGTTGAAGGTGAAGGAACAAGATATTCCAAAGACAGCATTCCGCACACGTTACAGGCATTACGAGTTTCTTGTATTGTTGTTCAGGTTGACTAACACGCCAGCAACGTTCATGGATTTGATGAACCGCATATGCCGACCCATGTTGGACAAGTCGATGATTGTGTTTATTGATGGTATTCTGATCTACTCAAGGAGCAACGAAGATCATACCAATCACATCAAAAAAGTGTAAGAGACTTTAAGAAAGGAGAAGTTGTATTCAATGTTTTTGAAATGCGCCTTTTGGTTACATGAAGTGCCATTTCTAGGCCATGTTATCAATTCGGAAGGGATCATGGTGGACCCTGCTAAAGTCGAGGAGGTAATGAAATGGGATTCTCCGAAGACGCCATCCGAGATCCGAAGTTTCTTGGGGTTGGCGGGTTATTATCGAAGATTTATTCTAGACTTTTCTAAGATAGCTTCTCCGTTGACTAAGCTAACTCGAAAGGAAGTGAAGTTAGAGTGGGGTATAAACCAAGAGAATGCATTTCAGAACCTAAAGACGAGGTTGACTCAAGCTCCTATTTTGAAGTTGCCCGAAGGAAATGATGATTTGGTCTTGTATTCGGATGCCTCGTACTCTAGTTTGGGTTGTCTTGATGCAAAGAGGAAAGGTCATAGCCTATGCCTCTAGGCAATTGAAAGTTCATGAAGTCAACTATCATACTCATGATTTAGAGTTGGCAATGGTGGTTTTTGCCCTAAAGATATGGAGGCATTACTTGTATAGGACTAAGTGTACGATATTCACAGATCATAAAAGTCTTAAGTACTTCTTCGAGCAGAAGGATCTTAATATGAGATAATGAAGATGGTTAGAGTTAATCAATGACTATGACTGTGAGATTCACTATCATCCAAGAAAAGCAAACGTAGTCGCTGATGCACTGAGTCGTAAAGGTAGACCCGAGCCTATTCAAGTGAAGGCTTGTCAGCTAATCATGTCAGCTGATCCTGACGCCAGACGTTATGAATCAGATCAAATTTTTCAGGAGGGAACTTTGAAAGAAGATCAAATTAACTCAAAAATGATTAAAGGGCAGGTTACAGAGTTTAGGGAAAACACACTTGGTGTCAAGACCTGATTTGGACGGATGTGGATTCCGCGCGATGGAGAGTTGAAAGGGAATATTTTGAATGAGGCACATAATACGTGGTATTCTATTCATCCGGGTGCCAACAAGATGTATCACGACCTAAAGAAAGATTATTGGTAGCATGGGCTAAAGCGTGATGTGGTGAGCTATGTGAGTAGTACTTAACTTGCTTACAAGTGAAGGCCAGATATCAGAAACCGCATGGGAAATCCAACCCTTGGATATTCTTGAATGGAAGTGGGAGCACCTTACAATGGATTTTATCATAAAGTTGCCTCGTACGGCTAGAGAATTCGATGCCATATGGGTCATTGTGGATCGACTAATGAAGAGTGATCACTTCTTACCTATTCAGGAGACATTTTCATTAGAAAGGTTGGTGAAAATATTTATATAAGAGATCGTCGCATGACATGGCGTGCCGGTGTCTATTGTTTCCGATAGAGACACCCGGTTTACATCCAAGGTTTGGTTGAGATTCCATGAAGCTATAGGAACAAGACTACATATTAGCACAGCTTACCACCCTCAGACAGACGGGCAATCCGAAAGAACCATTCAGACATTGGAGGACATGCTCCGAGCATGCATTATTGATTTTGGTAGAAGTTTGGATAAGCACCTACCATTGGAAGAGTTCTCTTACAACAATAGTTATCACGCTAGTATCGGCATGTCGCCATTCAAAATGTTGTATGGTAGATGATGTAGAACCCCAGTGTGTTGGAGTGATATCAGGCAGAAAGAATTGGGAGGTGTCAAAATCATCAAGACAATGTCAAAGAAGTTAGAAAAGATTGAAGCTTTTATGAAAGCAGCAAAGGATAGACAAAAGTCTTATGCTAACAAAAGGTGAAGGCTAATAGAGTTTGAAGTTGGTGATAAGGTGATGTTGAAGGTGTCCTCATGGAAAGGGATTATTCATTTTTGAAAAAGGGGGAAATTGAGCCCAAGGTACATCAGGGCCATTTAGAATCATTGCTAGAGTTGGTGAGGTGACGTATAGATTGGAACTTCTTGATGAGCTGCATGGGATTCATCCTACATTTCATGTATCTCATTTAAGGAAGTGCATGGTGGAAGGTGATGTTGTTATCCCTCTCACAGACATCAAGGTTGATGAAAGGTTGAATTATGTGGAACAACTAGTAGCTATTATGGATAGAGAGGAGAAATAGTTAAGAAATAAAGTGATTAGTCAAATAAAAGTGCAGTGGAAGCATCGTAATGGATCAGAAGCCACTTGGGAAGTAGAGAAAGAGATGAGACGGCACTACCTAGAACTCTTTAAGCAGTAACAAGTTTCGGGGATGAAACCTATATAAGGGGGGTGGACTTGTAACACCCGAAAATTTCAAAAGAGAAAAGTAAAGGAACGAACAGGATAATTTACTTTAGTGGAAGGGGTAAAAGTATGCAAGGGCCAAACCGACCCATAAGTGGGTATAAAAGAGGGATGGTCGCCCATACTCACTCCTATGCACCTCAAATCATACGGTTTTAAAGAGAGAGAAAGAGCTCCCACCGGTTCTACAGAGAAAAAGTGGTAGATTTCTTCAAAAGTTATGCTTTTTATGGTGAATTTCCTTAGATCTAAGTCGGGTTGCAGATTTCTATGTGTTTCTATATGTTAAGTTTGAATCTTTTCATGTGAATAGGTGTTTAGTCGCTCGTCTGCTCTTGGGTTTTAGTGTGTCGTTCAAAGGGTGGTTAAGGTGAGTTCTAGAACCCCTCTTTTACTTGTTTTCTATATTTCAGGGCTGATATGTGTATTAAAATGATGTTCATTTGTAAACAGTATGTTTTTACATGATTAAGTTCTGCATTTATATGAAAATTATATGTTTGAGCGATTCCTATGATCATATTGGATGTATAAATGTGAATATGATGGATTAATGTTAGTTATACATTTAAGAGTACATTTTCATAGAGCCTTAAGTCGTATGAGCATAACCCTAAGTCTTGATGGTCGTCTGTAGTGGAAACTTCGGTTCAAAGAACTTTCCGCTGTGGACATTGATTGTCCGCAGCGGCCACTTAAAAGGGGTAGTACTATCCGCAGTGGACATAGCTTGTTCGCTGTGGGCACTTAGGATTTGTCGGTCGTTCACTATGGACATTGGTCATCCATTGTGGACATTGGATGTCCGTTGTGGACTTTGATTTTCCGCTGTGGACTTTCGTTGTCCGCTGTTAGCACTTGTGTTATTGTATTTTATTTTCAATTTTTATAAAGATGTATATGAGGCAATTAGTTTTGTGCTTGAATAGTATTGAAGTTTAAATGTTAATATGTGGTTTTCTAAAGGTTTTAATGTTATAATCCTTATATGGGTGTATTGCTATGAAAATGTATATGTTCCATGATATGCGATGAGGATTCCCAATAAGTATTACCTATTATTAAAGTGGAACATAATAAAAGAAAGAATGATAGTGGAACCTAATCAAAGTTGCCTTTGGCCACTATGATGATGAAAAGCCTTACAAGAAAATGAGGAGAGTAACACGATTATGTTGTTACCTCAACTGATGTGCGGTTGATTCAGTCCAAAGTATGTGCATCTGGGGTCATATCCTTGAGACTGACCATGAACGATAAGGGATCCTTGTCGCTTTACCCTGGTACTGTAGCTAGCTTAGTGCATAATGTATGGGGGCTTATTTATAAGCCTTGGCGCAATACCAGCTTAGTGCACAATGATGGGGTTTAGCACATGGCATTGATCAATTACAGTGAAAGAAAAAGATAAAAAGAAAGATAATGATTACCTTGATGAGATATTATCAGTCAATTTTACTGTTATGTATGATGGATGTGTGTTCATTAAAAAAGGTTTTTAAAGATGTATATTTTCTATATTATTATAAAACTAGAATTCAATCAGCAACGCTGACTTTTTATGCGTATCAGTTGGCAGGTAATGAAGTTGCTGGGGATGGCACGAGAGTGGAGCTACTTGGCATCTAAAACTTGCATCCACATTTTTGGCATAAATGATGTTTTTATCTTGTAATGCAACAAAAATGTTTTGGGTCTAATGCAACTATGTATTTATTAGAAAAAATATTATTATTAATGCATGAAATGAATTATTTAAAGTATTCCGCTGCAATGTTTTCACAATTCAATATATTCTTTTATGTATTATGCAATGATTGACCGACTGTGGGGTTTCTCGGGATCAGGGCCTTAAATGTCATTTCTAAGACTATCATATTTATGAAGGTGTTTTAGGGGGCTCCCAGTTCTGAATCACCTCAATTTTACTAGGTTCCACATGAATTCTCTTCTTGTTCACGATATGACCAAGAAACATCATTTTTCAAAGCTAAAACTCACACATGGAGAACTTGGCATAGAGTTTCTCTTTTCCCAACAGGTTCAAATTTATTTTTAGATGTCTCTTATGATCCTTATTTCTCCTTGAATAGATCAAACTATCGTCAATGGACACTATAATGATTTTCTTCTAGTATGGCTTACACATATTATTAATTGGATCCATGAACACCGCAGGTGCATTTGTTAGTCTAAAAGACATAACTAGAAACTCGTAATGCCTATAGAGAGTTTTAAACTTTTTCTTTGATATGTCATCCTCATGCACTCTAAGTTGATGATATCCATAACGGAGATCGATCATCAAAAAGTAAATTTATACCTGAAGCTAATCGAATATGTCATCTATCCTTAGCAAAGGATCTAGATTCTTGATTGTTAACTTATTGAGTTCCTAATAATATATACACATCCTAAACGATCCATCCTTATTCTTAACAAAAAGCACCCACATGCCCTATGGTGAGTGACTGGGTCGTATGAAACCCTAGTTTAACAACTCATGAAGTTGGTTAGATAGCTAATGCATCTCCAAAGGTGTTAAATAGTATAAGCCTTAGCCACGGGCACCACATCAGGTATGTCCTTTAGAAACATGACCGGAAATTCTTACACAACATATATGTCCTCTATTTTCTTTTCATCCACTTTCATGCCCATGATGGTTTACTTATCCATCTTCGATCTCTCACCATGCACATCAAACGTCTTACCGCTTTGCAACAGTATGCACATAATCAACTTGAACACATGAATATTAGATGATAATTTAGATGTTAGATGATGAAAATCCTAATAAAAACATGAACAAATAAGAACTAAATCATCAATATACGAGTTTTCCTAACGGTAGAAGTGTAGATGATCATTGTTTGATCAAAATTCCAACTTGAACACAAGAACAACACCAAAATCGATGGAGGTAATGATCTTCGATAAGGTGATAAAAATAGAGAAAATTGGGTTATGGTGGTTAGGGTTTCAGTTGAGAGAAAACTTGAAGGAGAAGAATATAACAAGTGAACAAAAACCAAAAAGGATCCCCCACTTGGTGTCCTTGGCTGTAAACAAGAGAGGGCAATGGACTCGGGCCCTTGGCTCACTCAATCAAATTTAATTTCGTCTCGATTCGCGTGTCATCCGATTTTCATGTTTTTAAATTCCTCTCATTTTACCATTCCAACGGACTTCTTATACACTATATAAGTTATTTAATTGATATTTTAGACCAAACCATTAGAATTTAGGTAAAGTTAATCGGTGTTCGATTTATATTATGTTTTAGCGTAAATTTTGTATTTTACGTTTTCTAAATCCGTAATCCTGTCCAAGTCACACAATTCTTGTGCTAAGCCTAATCTGGTGAACGTTCCACTCTCACCAATCCTACACCCATTAGCCTGTACTAGGCCCATAATGTATAGTTCTAGTACTTAACATGTTTGCATGCATCTAATTCACTAATCATAATTCAAGTCAACTTTCAAGTCAAAGTCCACATTTAGTCAAAGTCAAAGGTCAGCGTACTTGTTTTACTAATGGATGTCACAAGCTGAGCAAGCACAAGTTAAGTAATCTGTCATGCCAGTGTAAGACACCATTCTTATCAGGTGAGTGTATAAGACACCACTCCTATCATGTGCATGTACACAAGGTAGAACACCTCGACATGGCACAAAACATATCTTCTATCAACATAAGAATGTAATAAGTGTAAAATCCTATAAGGTGAGGTACAACTTTAGCTTTCACATATGAACTCTATGATTTTTAATTACTGGTATTTTTCTTTAGCATTCTCTAACTATTTATCATAACAGTAATTATTGTATAACACTTTATCATTCTATAATTCTTTAGGCTACATTATCCATTACATACTTTAGCTCTGCATCATTATCATTCCATAACCACATACTATTTATGGTACTTTATGATTTATACTATCATAGTCTATGCATTACGTTACACATACTTAATTCATATTGGACATAAAAACTTTCTGTCACTTTAGATACTATTGTGAAAATCTCCCAAGTATGGTTAGATATGGGTAAATAACTAGGTTTGGCTGACTAATCACATTTGAATGAGAAAACACATTCGGATGAGTTAATTACATGCGGATGGGTTAATCACATGAGGATGGGTTAATCACATGCGGGTAGGTTAGAGTTATGGAAATTATCCAAGTATGTATAGTTGTGGGTAGAGGGTTCTAATGCGGGGGACAGTGACTAAGATCACCTTCGATGAACAGAGTCACATTTAGATGAAAGTAATCGCCTTTGGTGAACAAGGAATCACATACGGATGAAACAATGCTTAGAATGATATCCATTGTTGATACTTAATGAATTTTTGGTTTATAAAATTGTGTTTCTAATGTTTAAATCCAACTGTAAGGTTTCCTGAAAATAGTGCCTTACATCACAAGAACACTTAACAAGTTGAAACATAATACATAGATTAAACATGTTGTATGTATGTCACAATATTTAAAATAAAGTAAAGAATTGTTGGGTTTCATGCATCAAAAAACTTTAAAGGATGCAAAAGACAAAAAAAACCGTTAACGAGTTGGATAAGTATAGTTACAAGAATAACAAAATCTAAAAATAACAACCCGTAGATATAAAAATAACAACCCGTAGATATAGTGTGAATATATAAGTTAAAAGTGTTGGTTCTGAAGGATAACTCTACTATCAATTACACAATGCATGAACGATGATGGATGCAAGTCCTTGCTTAATCACGAAAATCGAACACCTTTTTGTAGTTGATTGCCACGATTAGATCACTATGGTCGAGACCACTTGGTCTCGGCTTCTCATGCGTCACATGAAGAGGGAAGAAGAGGCTGAAACTTGATGGTGGTGATTAGCGGTGTTGTGATTTGTTATTAATTCTATTTTCATATTTTATAATCCTTTTTAACACAACAAAATTTTCGACCAATAGTGGAGACCAAAGTCATCGCTAATACCTGCCGTAATCACCGCTAATACATTTAGCGGCGACCTGTTGCCGCTATTAATTTGTTGTCGCTAATGTCTAAATTATCGCCGCTAATAATTCGTCGCTAATAACATTTATAGTGGCGACAGTGTCGCCCCAATTTGTATGAATTTAAAAATTATTGGAGAGACTATTAGCGGCAATATGTCACCGCTAACGTTTAATTTTTTTTAATATTTTTTAAATGGAAAATTAGCCTTTATGTATATCCCACCTCGCAAACAAACATATCATTAAGTTCATCGACGGTGGTATACGTGGCAGCTCTATCAAAAGGGAGAGATAAAGGTCCTTCCTTTTTGGCCAGCTCCTGCTACGTTTTGTTTTTCGCCTTTCCTCTTGTTTTTCGAGAAGGCGTACTTGCAATTATAATAAAAAATTATTAGTTGCAATATATATTAATAATAATTGAATAAACATAGTAAATAAATAAATATATAACAATTATCATCCAACGCGTGATTTTCAGGACCGCCAAATGGAGGAAATGGTGGATCCCCCGCGCCATCACCTCCATGACTCATGACATCAGCCATGAGGTATACCAAAACAATCCACAGTGATATCATATCTTGAAAAATTATAAGATTTAGAACACAATATTAAAATAAGAAGAAAGTTTTCTACTACAACATGAAATACAAACAAAGTTTCATATATAAATACATATACAAATCGTAACAAATCTTTCAATCAGAGTCACACTCATATACTTCAGTGTCTTTGTTAGACCCCTCGGTGTCATAATCAGAATTATCCTCATCATAATCAGCCTCGTCCTCAGACACATCATCAACGGTAACAGTTAGCGGATTAACTTCGGTTGCAGTCTCGCCTTCAATGACATAAGTAGGCATGTTATGAGAGTATTGCGTGAAGTCGATGAAAAGTACACTATAAGATGATGAGTGGTTGTGAACGACGTCAAGATCTTCTGCCAAGTCATTGTCAACATTTTAAATGTTCTCCACGAGGGCATCATTGGATGTAGGTCGGTCCCAAATTCTTTGATGATTAACATTGTGACAACCCGAATTCTCAGGTTAACCTCGTCCCCTTAACCTAACCTCCCTCCGTTATGTTAGGATTTATTAAATTATGATTAACCAAATTGAGATTATTAAATAATAATTATTATTATTATAAATAAATAATTGTTATTGTAAATACCAACTAAACATGATTAACTTTCACTAACTAAACTCAAATAAAGTCAAAATGCTATTTAGGTGAATTGGAGGGACTTGTTTTGACAAGTTGCAAGGTATAATTCCATTTAAATAACCACCACCACTGATCTCCTTCTTCCTCCCGTAACCCTAAACCCATTGTCGTCATTCCTTTCCCAAGCTGCACACCTCCTATCACTCCTTGTTTGCTTGCCATCTGAATTGCACCTCACCCATCGTTGAAGCCCTCAATCGTGGAAGAACAGCATCCCTCCGCCCGGTGATTTTTCGTCTCCGGCTGTGTCCCCTTCGCGCAACGTTTTCCCCGGTAACTTTCTTCGAGACAACATAGTTCCGGCGAATCCTGTCTCATCGATCACAGCCCTTGTCTATTGATACGGTACGTTCATTAACCTTGTGCGATTTTCGATTTTGATTTGGTTCAACGGGCGTACCGTGCGAATGGT
Source organism: Flaveria sonorensis (assembly GCA_025506505.1). NCBI lineage: Eukaryota > Viridiplantae > Streptophyta > Magnoliopsida > Asterales > Asteraceae > Flaveria > Flaveria sonorensis. The sequence continues at coordinate 47,243,329 of CM046437.1, read as the reverse complement.
TGACCCCATGGTGATGGCAGACTTTTGTGTATGCATGTTCTGTCGCATTCTGTGTATTCATGGGTATATGGGCATGTACACTACACATGTGCGTGCGGTTGTGTTCGGTGTGTGTGTTTTGGCCTTGGGTATGCTTGTGTATATAGCTGTGTGTGCTCTTCTTGCTATTTATCTTTGAAGTGGGTGGTATTTGTTTGGGATTTGGGTGGAGTTTATTTGCAATATGGGTATTGTTATGCCATGTGTGTGTTTATCCTTGCTGCCGTGGTAGTGTGTGTTCTGTGCATGTGTGTTTCTTGGTGTTATGCGTGTGTGTGTATGGTAGTGTGTGTTATACGTGTGTGTGTGTGGCAATGTGTGTTTATAGGTGCCATGATTGTATGTGTGGGTTTTGCAGTGCATACGTATGGATGGTAATATATATTAAAGTGTGTTCAAGCATTAGTGTGAGTTTTTGGTTTTGACATTTTGTTTAGTTCATGCATTGTGCATAATTAAGTATGCTATACATTGTGTATATATATAGATTGCATTGTTCATGTGCCATTTCATGTGTATGTATAGGTGTTATGTAACATGTAATAGGTGTGTGTTAAATATATATATATATATATATATATATATATATATATATATATATATATATATATTAGGTGTGGGTTGTGTATTACTAACACATTGGGTACTATGTTAAGAGGTCACACAACTAATTCATCAAAAGGGTATTTATATGTATAACCATGTATCACAAGAATAATTAGCTCTCTGGTTTTACACACATGAGTTCGAGGATGATTGTGCTTACATAGGAATGGGGTAATACTGATAACCTGCACCGTATCCAGTCATGGAACGTGAAACCATACCTTCTCTGTGTTAATACTTAATAATTAATGTTAATTAGTTATTAAATGAAATCCAGGTTAATTTGGAACCTAATCATTTGTGCTTGCATTTACTCGTTGCTGTGCATTCAAGGTGAGTTTACGGCACCAGTTTCTTATAATCTCTTTTGGGGAAGATAAACATGTTCCTTTCAAAATGTTTTTCATTTGATCAGTATTACTGTATTATCACATGTTTACTAGTGTTGTACCAATTTAAGTTCTTACTTTCGAACCTTTTAATTTATGTACTTTAGCGAGGTAATTCTGAGTGGATCTATTGGGTTTGACAAACCCCACCCGGGCTAATTACGCTAGCACGACTGCACGTCAAACGGGTGTTTAATTGACCTAATATCTGTTGCTGTGGTCTGGTAGCCACAGCCGAGGCATACATTTACATTGTTAGCTTTGGTTGCGAACTTCATACACTATGTAACTTGTTATGTAGACTAGCTATCTACTGATATTATTTTGTTTACTGGATCTGCTTTCTATTATGCTACTATCTATCAAAATCTGTGAACTCACCAATCCTGTGTTGACACCCTTGTATGTTTCTTTCAGGTTCTTAAAGTGTGCATGGCTAGGAGCATCCAATTTATGGCATAAATTATGATTTCTTTAAATGATTAAGTAGTGTTTTGCAAATCACATTTACTTGGGTTGCGCATGTTTTGCGCCATTAGTGTTGGCCTTGTTTGCTTTGCTCTGCTGGATTGCTTGCTTTTGCTCATTCCTGTGAGCGATTGATTGCAGGAATGGCATCTTCTTCTGCACCCTCTTTTTCATTGGGAAAAAGGCCTGTTCGCCCTGATTCCCTGCCTTCATCCTCAGAACCGGATGAGTGGCCTATATGCCTTAATGTCTCTAAAGAGTTTGATTATGACCAGCCTTTCGCTCTACCTCGTCACCCTCCGTTTCACAAGTGGGAGCATTATCCATAGTACATGACTCGGTTGATTCGGGAGAAGCATGTATCTCTTCCTCCTGAACATCGACCCCGGACTAGGTCCACTCCCTACAGAAGCACTTGTGCTCCTACCCTACCTCCTTTTACTTGCCCGCCTGAGCAGGCCATAGCTGCTCTGGCAACCACTCTACATGTCGAGTGTAAGCACGTCGCAGAACTGATGGATGACAACTTGATGTTACAGAAAGGGTTAAGGGAATCCAGAGAAGAGATCGAGGAACTAAAGAAGCGACTCAACACTCTTGTCAACCGTCACAATACGCATGTGGACCATGTTACGACTCTAGTATAGCGTGTAGTTGGTGATGAGGTGGACATCGCTGCCAATAGTCAGCGACTCGATGTCCTGGAGGGCCAAATCAATGCACTGAATACAGTGCTTGAGCCTGAAGAGGAAGACCCGGAAGAAGAACCTTAAGAGGCACCTGAAGAAGATCCGGAGGAAGAACCTGAGGAGCAGTCTGAGGATGAGCCCGAGAACAGCACCGAATCTGTCGATTCACATTGATATCCTATTTCTTTCATTTCATTTGTTTATCAGACTTTCGTTTATTTTGCACCTAGATGGGAAGGGTTGTTTCCCATCCGACTGGTGTCTTTGGATTTTGATATTTGGTTTAATTAATTGTAGACGTACTTACAATTTATTTAATCAGAAATTATTATTTGAACATTAAGTTGCGAATGTGCAAAACTCTTTTAATTGCTTATACTTAAATGGAGTTGATATGTTGTATATTTACATATTTTCGTATGTTGTGGTTGTTAAGAATGTCTGGACGTGGATGCGAACGTGGTCGTGGTCGTGGTACCATTAACATGACACCAGCTGAATTGGCTACACTTATAAATCAGCATGTAGCTGATGCGTTGGCAAACCACAACCCAAACCCACAGCCCACTCCGATCCGTAAGTAATACCAAATTCATTCCTGACGTAACGTTCCATCAAACCTGCTAAATCTCAACACTTGTTGAAAATTCTGAAGTCCTGATCTAAAATTCATTGTAGGTCAAGGGGCTTGTACTTTCAAGTCGTTCATGGACTGCAAACCTAACCCATTCACGAGAGCAAAAGGAGCTGTAGACCTTCTGAGATGGTTTGAGAAGCTTGAATCAATGTTCTAAATGTGCTATTTCACGGCCGCAAATCAGGTGAAGTATGCCACTAGTACTTTGGATGGAGCAGCCCTGTCCTGGTGGAACACTCAAGTACAGATGTTAGGGGTAGAGATAGCAAATCAAACTACCTGGGAGGATTTTAAAATTTTGATGAAGGAGGAGTACTACCCTCGTGACGAGGTGCAAAAGTTAGAGATGGAGTTTTGGAATCTCAAGATTACGGGTTCTGAGATCGAGGCGTATACCACTCGCTCTCACGAGCTCGCTACCCTGTGCCCTAATATCGTCAACCCTCATTCTCTAAGGATCGAGAGATACCTTCACGGATTAGCGCTAGAGATTCAAAGTATGGTCACTGCCTCTCAACCCAACACCATACAGGAAGCAATCAGATTGGCTCACAGACTAATCGACCAGGTCGTCACGCAGGGTAAGTTGCGATCGTGTAGTTCTGCACCAACTCCATCCGATGGGATTAACAAGCGAAAATGGGATCCCAGTTCCAACAGCTAGCAGGGTACATCTCAGCAACAACCACAACAATCCAAGAAGTTCGACAACTCCCGCTCATTTAATCAGTCTTCTTCATCGTCCCAACACACGAGCGGTTATACTGGAACACTGCCCAAATGCAACAAGTGTAACTACCACCATAATGGGCCATGTAACAAGAACACATGTGAGAGATGCGCTAAATTTGGCCACGCAGCCAAAAATTGTCATGTGAATATAACAAACAAAGCAGCCACCACAACAAGATGAACAAAAGAGCTGCTATAAATGTGGTCAAACCAGGATTTTCAAGAGAAATTGCCCAAAGCTGAGAAAGAACAACAATGGTGGTAATGGTGGTAACGGTGCTGATAATAGGAAGGAGAATTGTGGCAATGGAAATGGCAATGGTGGTGCAAAGGGTAGAGCTTTCGTTATTGGATCAGGTGAGGCTCGAAATGACCCTTCTACGGTAATTGGTAAATTTCCTATCAATGGTTGTTTTGCTTCTGTCTTGTTTGATTTTAGAGCTGATAGGAGTTTCATTTCTCATAAGTTCAGTAAGTTATTAGATGTTACATCTACGACTTTAGACTCTAACTATACTGTAGAAATAGCTAATGGTAAGATTATAGAAGCTTCCCACATATACCGGGTTTGTATGATAGGTATGTCTTGGTATGAATTTGAAATTGATCTTCTATCTATCACACTTGGTAGCTTCGATGTTATGGTCAGTATGGATTGGTTGTCTAGGAACCAAGCCTAAATCATCTGTCGAGAGAAACTCATCAGACTTCCTCTTCCTAGTGGAGAGATACTCACAGTGAAAGGTGATAAGTGTAGTGTCGTGGTTGGTATCATTTCCTACATGAAAGCTCAGAAATGCATGCAGAAGGGACATTCGGCAATTCTGGCTTTAGTTACTAAAAAGACCACAAAGGAGAAACGGATCGAGGATATTCATGTCGTTAAGGACTTTCCTGAAGTGTTTCCAGAGGACTTGCCTATGGTAGTGTATGTTCTGTGTGTGTATGTTTCTTGGTGTTATGCATGTGTGTGTGTGGTAGTATGTGTGGCAATGTGTGTTTATAGGTGCCATGATTGTATATGTGGGTTTTGCAGTGCATATGTATGCATGGTAATATATATTAAAGCGTGTTCAAGCATTAGTAGTGAGCTTTTGGTTTTGACATTTTGTTTAGTTCACGCATTATGCATAAGTAAGTGTGTTATACATTGTATATGGATATATATTGCATTGTGCATGTGTCATTTCCTAATGTTAAAACCCCGTTTGTGGAAATTGAGGGTGTGACAAACATTCTCGACGACCCACTGGTGATTATTGTTTTGATTTCTTCGAGAAGGTTCTCGGATGTAGAACACTTGTTTAGCTTGGAAGGCAAATAGTTGATCGTCTTTGTCCCATTCGTGTTCTGTGTTGATACTAATGATATTATTTTCGTATGAAATACCCCTTCGAGTATCGAACCATTTGCAACGAAATAGGATTGTTGAATAACCATTTGCATAACATAACTTAATAATCTCTTCAATTTGCCTATAATATTTATCACCATTCTCTCCCTCCACTTAAACACCAGAGTTTTGCGTTGTGTGTTGCATGTCACGGTCAATTATCATAAACCTAACACCGTTGACTATGCAAGTAGTGTAACTATAGGCATTTACATCCACACCCATTGAAAGAGCATACAACTCCAAGTGAAATTTTTGAGAATTTTGTATTTTCATCTAATAAACCTAAAAATAAAAAATATTGTGTCTTATATATGAGTTACCTAACAAATATATAGTAACACGTGTTATATATGGATTACCTTCTCGAGAAACCATGTCGGAAATTTGGTTTTAATATCCTCATGTAAACGTTCAGATTTAAATTCACTACATTATTGATAAAAATATAGAATAAGTAAGGAATGAAATATATATATATATATATATATATATATATATATATATATATATATATATATATAATGAAAAGTTAAAGAAAGGAAATTTTACTTCACATAGTCTCTGACTTCTTGATAGCTATCGAGGACAAACCATTCTAACTTAAGCTTTTCACTTGAAGAAAGATATTTCATCTTTGTTACGCTAGTCGGACGGTATTTAGACTCAAATGCATACATGTTTCCTTTTTTGATAATAACATCCTCGTTTCTGTCACGACGATTGAACTGGTCTCAACATCTCGAAGGTATCTCGAACAAAATGATAGAGCTTCTTCGGCAACATAACCTTCAGCTATACAACCTTCCGGCCTTGCTTTTTTTTGACATAATTTTTTAGTTTTTTCATATATCTTTCAAATGGATACATTTATCTCATATATACTCGACCACCACGAATCGCTTCATCAGGCAAATGCAAAACTAAATGAACCTAATGTCAAAAAACTCTGGAGGATAGATCAACTCTAACTTGCACAATATTATAAGAATGGCATCCTTTGCTTTTTTCATGTCCTCAACCAATAGTGTTCTGGAGAAAAATGGCTTAAAAAACATACAAAGATCAACTATTGGTGTATAAGTATCTTTGGCCAAAAAGCATCTAACCTAGTCGGTATCAAACGTTGCATGAGAATATGACAATAATGAGATTTCAACCCAGTAATGTTAGTATTGTTATCTATCACTCTTTTGCAGATATTAGATCCTAACCCATCAGGCAGTTTAACATCTTTTATAAACTTACAAAATAGCTTACGATCACCGATCTTCAATGAGTATTTTGGGTGTGGGCTATAACACTTGCCATTTTGTTTTCAACCATTGCCTACTCCGAATATTTACATTATTCAAATCAACTCATGCATTTTGCGTATCTTTGCTCTTTGCATTCATTAGAAGAGTACCCAACAAACTGTCACACACATCTTTCTCGATATGCATCACATCGAAGTTGTGTTTTAGCTACAGAGAATCAGGATGCTTACCCGGTAAAAGATGACGTAGATGACTAAGTTAAGCTTCTATGTCAGTATTATTATTGGAGGAGCTTTGATCTCGGGTTCTCCGTTGAATTCTAAACTTGTTCTCCACTCATGGTTAGCATCTAAGAACCGGCGATGACCAACATATACGACTTTATTTATGACACTCATAGAGGGAGTCTCTTTGTTACAAGTTAGGCATGCTTTGTAACCTTGCCCGCTCCAACCTGATAAACTAGTACGAGCTGGAAAGTCATTTATAGTCCATAATAATGCCACCTTCATTGTAAAGAACGTGTTTGTTGCCACGTCTTTAGTACGTACGCCTGACACCCACAACTGCTTAAGCTCATCCACCAACGGCCTAAAAAATACATCCATGTCCTTCCCGGGTGATTTAGGGCTAGGAATCAACAATGACAACATAAATAAGGACTCTTTTATGCATAGCCATGGAGGCAGATTGTATGTGGTGAGTACAACCGCCCACGTGCTATGAGCCAAATTCATGTTACCAAATAGATTGGAACCGTCAGCTGCAAGCCCTAGGCGAACGTTTCGCGACTCACTCGAGAAGGTTGGGTACTTTATATGAAAATATTTCCATGAAGAACCATTAACAGGATGATGCATCGTACCCTTTTCTGATCGTCCGGTACTATGCCAAATCATATCTTTTGCCATGTGCCTTATGTTGTAGTCTTGGGGTTAAAGGAAACCATCGTAACACCTTGTGAGGTAACTTTTGTTCCTTTGTATTTGTATCGACCCATCTACTCTCATTATAAATGGGACATTTTTCTAACAAAAGGGTTTCTCCCTCTAAAAGAGCACAGTCATATTTGCATACATGTATCAAATCATATCCTAAACCAATCTTCTTTAATGTCTTTTTTGCTACATAATGAGAAGGGAGGATTTTATTACCTTCAGGATGTGAAGATTGCAACAACTCAAGAAGCTTATCAAATGAGCTATTAATCCATTTATTCTTCACCTTGATATGCATAAGCTTTGCTAAAAAATCAAGGGAAGAAAACTTAGTCCAACCCGGATATAATTCTGATTGAACTTCCTCTAACAAGTTCTCAAAATCATCATGGATACCACTACTCTCTTCCATAACATCTTCGATGACGTCAGCCATATCGTTTGTTGGCCCAATGTCATCAACAACTACAACTTCAGGAATTAAACTTTCATCGTGATAAATCCAATCCTTGTACGTCCGGCACATGCCGCATATTTCTAAATGATATTTCATTTTAACCCATCCTAATAATACCATATTCTGACATTTTACACACGGACATCGAATCTGGCCATAATTGTCGGTAAGTTTTTCGCACATATCTATAAAAGAGTTAAGTCCTTGTTGATACTCAGGTGATCTACGGTTTGAGTTATGAAGCCAACTTTTATCAACAGACATGATTATGGAACTGGAATATAATTTAGGATTTAAGTGGATGAAAAACTATCTACGAAATATTAACAAAAAGTAGGACAAGGGATTGAGAATTCAAAAGGGTAGGCTGTTATACCCATTTTTTTAATACCTTATCTCATATATGAACGTGCATTACATAATTATTTGTTTAAGAATAATTCGATAATGTAAGGAACATCTGAAGATTAAAGGCTGATGCAACCGAAGGATACCAAAACAACCAAGTCTTCCAGCATGCACTAAGGAACAAGGATGAACTAGCTTCGGAAGTCTTACATTCACATATAAGTTTAAGTGTAAGATCTTCCGAAGCCAATAATTTAGAAGAAGTTGCTTCGGAAGTTTCACACTTATCAGAAAATATTACAAGTGTGAAATCTTCCGAAGCCAAAGACCCTTTCTTCCGAAGCCAAAGATGAAGTCTTTCGAAGCTGCACAAGAAAAAGTCTTCCGAAGCCATTTTGATGAGAAGACTGATTTCTTCCGAAGACAGAGAAAATATGCTTTCTCTGAGTTACTTTTTGATAAAGCTGTTGTACCTTTCGCTGCTGCTTTGAAGACTCACATGCTTTTCATTAGTTGGTGAAACTTCCATACTTTATCAAACTGTAGAAAAAGGTCTTTGCCTGTAACTTCACATAATTGTTCCTGTAGACTTTTCTTATTAGATAAAGTCAGTGAGCTATGGCATGTCATAGTCACTAGTCAAAAGGCAATATGCCTTTTGACTGTTGATTAATCTTGTTGTCTAGTTTAGTCAAATCCCAACTGTCTTTTTGTATATTGACGGTTGTAGGTTGTAGTATATAAGAGTCTCAAGTTCTATTAACTAAAATATACTTGAACACACTTGTAATAGAACTAAAGAATCAATATACAACTTCCTTGAAAACTTTATCTTGTGTTCTTGTGATTTTGTTCTTGTTTCACTTATATTACTTGTGTTGGCTTAGTATCTTCTAAATAGTTACCAGTTCCCTATTTGAATTGTTAAGTGATCTAAAGTTCTCTCCTTCTTTGAAGCTAATTGCAAACTTAAGCACCCTTACCCGATCCTGCAATTGGTATCAGAGCGTTACAGGCTCTTGATTGTAAGATTTCACCATCTTTAATCCTCTTAGCTTCAAGCATCACTTAACTCTTCAAATGGTAGTTATCTTTAAGGCTGATATGGAAACTAGAACTATGACAAAGTCCCCACTGATCACTCCTAAGGATTTTGACACTTGGTGCCAAAGAATGGAAGGCTTCATCAAGTCTTAGGATTCCAGGATGTGGGAGTCTGTTGTCAATGGACCTCATGTACCATCCACCACTTCAGCTGCTACTGGTGGTAGTTTGATACTCAAAGAAAGGGCTGACTTCTCTAAAGAAGACTGGAAGAAGATTGACATTGATCAGAAAGCCATGACAACCCTTCAGACTACTTTTCCAAATTCCATCTACAGAGGTTTCAAGAAGTGCAAGACCGCTAAACAACTGTGGGATGCACTGAAACTGATGTATGAGGGGTCCAATGAAGCCAAGGAAAACAAGAAGGACCTCTTGAAGCAGCAGTTTGAAAATTTCACCTTCAAAACAGGTGACACCATGACTCAACAGTATTTCAGGTATGTTGAGATTGTGGATACTCTAGCTGATGTTGGAGTGCCTATTGAGAATAGGGATATTGTTAGGAAGTTCATGTCCTCTCTTCCCAGACAATGGACACACTATTGTATGGTTATTAAGAGGACTGAAAACCTCAAGACCCTGACTCTCACTGAGTTATATGGAATACTCATTGGATACCAGATGGAGATGAACATGCAAAACCCATCTGGTAACTCCAACACTCACCAGAGTTCTGCCCTTCATATGGATGAAAGGGATAACAGAGAACGACAGCACCATCTTACCTGCTACCCTGAAACTTCATAAAAGGGTCCTTTCATCACCTTCCTAGAGACACCCAGAGAGTGCTACATCCAAGGAAGTCCATTCCAAGAGACAAGCACCTCTTAAGCCTTTGTCTCTACTGATGAAAGTTCAGGCAACTTTCTTTTCACTCTTGAAGACCTGGATTGTATCTATCCAGCTGATCTGGAATACATGGAGATAGTCCAGCAGATGGCTCTTCTTACTCACAAAGCCCAGAAGTTCTATAAAAGGACAGGGAGAAGGTTTCCCAGCAATGCTGCCAGTGGCAAGTCTGGATTGGACAAGAGCAAAGTGAAGTGTTACAACTCTAATCAGATGGGTCACTTTGCCAGAGAATGCAAGGCACCTAAGTCAAATGGTGGCCAAGCATCATCCGGGCCAAACTACACTGATGGAGGGCACCAGAATAAGAAGCCAAGACAGTAAGCTGTTGTTGCCGTTAAAGAAGGAGGCTTTGACTGGAGCTTTCAGGCTGAAGATGCTTCACCAAATCAAGCACTCATGGCTGACCATGATAAGGCTAAGGTACTAGAACATCTTTGCTCTCCTGAATGTATTTCTAAAGTGAAATGATACAGGTCCTACAACTTGGAAATGAGATCTGATATTGAGTCCCTGAATATCCTAAAAGCTGATTTTAAAAGAGCTGAAAATGACTATAAACTTAAGATAGAAGATCTAGAGAAAACAATTTCAACTCGTAAACATGAGCAAATAAATTACAGGACTCAAATTAAAGATCTCAGTACCAAGTTGACTGAATGCCAGGATGAGCTTGTGATCAGCAAAGCCCGGGCTGAAAAATGTGTTCTTGAAGAAGAGACCTTCAAGAACATAATATCCTTATCTCTGCATGCAAATGTTTGTTATCAGAATAAGCAGGGACTGGGATCTACTGTGATAGCTCCTCCACACACTCTATTATCTATAAGATCTCCAAAGTGTGGAACTGGTGAAGATGAGCTTCTCCTCATAGACCCTAGTGTTGAAGAGGATGAAGAGGAGATGGTGAGGTATGACTCTGAAATGAGTGAAGAGAGTCAATCCAAAAAGGGTCACCGTGCTCCTGAGGAGAGTAAGAAGGCTGGTATGATAAAGACAAATAAGGAAGAACTTGATCAGAAGAGCAAAGAGAAGATCAAAGAAGGCTCAAAAGATCAAGGCCACTTTTGACTCGAAAGAAATTTATGCCTTTAAATCATTTAACTACTCATAAGAGATTACCTTTGGAAGAAATTCTTAGAATATCTTCCGAAGCTTAAATGTGCTTATAAGTACTTAAATGCATTCAAAGAACACATCTCTTCCGAAAGTAATTTCGTCTCGGAAGATTTATTATCTACGGATAATAATTTTCCGACTTAGTTCTTCCGAAGCAAAATTTATGTCGGAAGAAAATTTTTTAGGTATATTCCTTCCGAAGCCAAATTTTCACAACTCTTTGAAATATCTTCCGAAGCAAAGTTGCCTTCGGAAGCTTTTCTTAAAAAACTTCTGAAGCAAAAATACCTTTGGAAGATTTTCAACTTCCAAGAAAACTAACGTTTTGGGCGCTTTTTCAGAAGTGGGACCCACTTAAGGATTTCAAAGTTTATCTTTTTGTTCTAACTTTGTCTCAAATCCACTGCATATATCTTCTCAACGGTTCCATTTCTTCTCTCTACTCTCACAATCTTTAACCTAATTTCACCGCAAACTCACTTTCTTCTTCCTTTCTTCACTGATAAGCTTCACCAAATAGCCAACATTGATCGCAGAAACGACTCTGATTTCACCATGCACCTACACAGGCAACACAATCAAGTTGCCCTGTTGAACTCTGAGAAGGATCCAAGCTTCTCAGATGTTTGTAGGTACCTTTCTTCGTCTCACTACTTCACCTCCCTTACAATCAATCCTCCTCTCTATGAGGATCAGTTGCTTGAATTCTGGCAGACCTGTCAAGAGGTCACCATAAATGGGGAGAAGGCACTGTATGCTACGGTGCAGGGGAGGACAGTTTTCATCACTCTAGCCATCATAAACACCCATTTGTAGCTGGATGATGAAGCAGGTGAACTGTCCTTTCCAAAATCTGCTGTCAACCATTCCTTCCAGCAGATGGGCTATGAAGGTGACTTCTCAGTCAAAACCTTCAGGAAGGGGAAGGTCTCATCCCAGTGGAAGTACCTCCTTCATGTCATCATACACAGCTTATCTAATAAACATAGAGGATGGGATCAAGTTCCAGAAGACCTCTCCTTCATAGTCTATGGGATGGTACAAGGGGTCAAGTTCAGGTACTCTCAGTTTGTTTACACAAATTTACTTGCTAACTTAGACTCCTTAGAATATTACATGTTCCCCAAGTATGTTCAACACATTCTCAACTGTGAATTGGGACCACAGTTGAGGGGAACAGGAAATATTCTTAAATTGGAACAAATGAGGCCCGACATTTTCAAAATCTTGAAGAAGCCAACTGTTGGCTTCTCAGGGGTAGAAACAGCCCTTGTCCTACAAATGTTTGAGCTTATTACTTAGGGTGACAACCTAGCAGCACCAGCTAGTGTTGATCCCACACCCTCCACTTTTCAACCACCTCAACCACAGCCTACCATCACCATCACCTACAAAAGAAAATCCAAACGAACCCCTGCACTTGCTAATGATCATGTGTAGGATCCTATATCACAACCCATACAGGAGGAAGTGGAATCTCGCGCTCCCACTTCCCCTGAGGAGAAGACCACTCCCATCTTTCCAATAATCAATTCTGAGGTACCTCATGCTCAGGCTGATGAGCTCATTACCCAAACAGCTTCTAGCCTTCACTCTGAGTCTCTAAACTCAAATGATCAACCTTTAGGGGACAGCTACCATCTCCAACCTCTAGATCTCAACCAACCAATACCCAGCTTAGACTTTTATGATGATGAGGACTTGGATGTCAGTGAATACGATGAGTCTCTCTTCTCCACCCCTGCTCAAAGAGAGATGAGTATTTCTGACTCACCTAGGTCTAGCCCACATCATCTACCCTCCACTGAGGTGGATGTTCCTGAACTTGTTCAGGAGATCCATATGGAAGAGGCTCTCACTTTTGTAAGTGATAACAGCAATAGGACCTCAACCATGGCAACCCATCCTCTTGACACTACTGTGGAAGCTGTTATTAGGTAGGAGAAATCCAACAGCCAAGAACACCATGTTGGTGATAAGGAAGAAGACTTTGGTCTAATTCTCTCATCCCCCAGTGATTCTTCAACTGAAGATGAGGGGAGTCTGAAACAAAAGGTGCACAAACTGACAAAAACATGCACGTACTTAGTTTCAAAGATAGCTCACCTGGAATCTCAGGTGACTATCTTATAGAAGAAGGTCAATGACCAGCAACTTGAGATCACTGATCTTAAGGGCCAGTTAGCTGAGAAACCAAGGAGGATAACTCAACCAGGTCCACAAGAACCTGTTGATGTCTTGCACCAATTCCCCATCTCACCTAGTCAAGAAGGTGATGCTACCAAAAAAGGGGAGAAAGTCTTGACAGCCACACAACCTGGGAGTTCTTCCCAGAGTATGGACATTGAGGATTCACCACCCTCTCTTGAACTTGTCCATACTCAGCAACCTCCTCATGACAGTGATCTAGACTTGCTCATCCAATAACTATTTGAGGAGGGAATACCAAGAGCAATGTCTGCCCCTTCTGAGAACCCAATCAAGGGTTGGGGGTATGATAGTAAAAGGAGAGCTTTTGTGATCTCTAGAGCTCAGGGTCAACTAGAAGTTTTCAACATTTCAAGACTGAGCTACTATGAGAGTATAAATTTGGTAGATCTGCCACTTGTCAACCCAAGCAACAACAGACAAGCTGCAAGATTAGCAGAAAGGATCCAAGACAAGGTGCTAGAGGAATTCAAATTGAGATCAAACTATATAGACAAAGGCTAGCAGGTGAGATCTTTGGTCAACTGGATGTTGAGGTGGACCTGGAGATTAGCTTCGAAGGGAAAGCCTTAACTGAAAGCACAGAGGGTGAACCTGTGAACCTTGAGATAGGATCTCCCTCTGCACCCATTACCCTTAGTGAAACACCAGCTGGTGATGGTTTTCACAACCTCTCTCTGGCCAGAGCTTGATAACTGAACAAAGCAATGAAGGCCAAAGCTCTCTCCTGAGTCACCAAGGCCTATGGTTGACAAAGGCAAAAGGAAAATGACTCCTGAGGAGATTGAGGAGGAGAAGAGAGAGAGGAAGAGGAAGCTGAGGGGAGAGAGTTCAAGTGGTTCCCCAGGATTCATGGAAGCTGCAATCAAGGCTGCCCCCAGGCTAAACACTCAGGAAGATGAGTTAAGGGCAGCCAGGCTAAATTACCTGGGAACCAGAAACTACAATGTTGATGAACTCATCTCTCTCCTCTTAGAAGAGCTGAATGAACTAGCTGACATTGAATTGTCAAAAGAGAGGAAGGAAGCAGAGGATGCAGAATTGCTCCTCAAAATCAAAGAAGAAAGGAGACTTAAAAGACTATACAAAGATACTCATGTCCTCTCTCCAGTTCAAGAAAGTCTTGAGCCAAAGACTATGGCCACCGAAAAACCTCAGGTAGTTAATGAAGAAGAAAGACTAAAGATGATCAACTACCTGAGTGCCACAGGTCTCTATCAGGCAGCTGCACTTCTTCCCTTATCATATGAGTACATAATGTTTGAATACAACAAGTAGCTGGAAGAACAAGCCAAAAAGGAAAGGCAAGCTGCATGGAAGAGATTAAGGGAAGAAGCTACAAAGTCAAGGGCCATCATCCGTAAAAGCCAAAAGAAGTCTGCTGACAGACAAAGGATGATGAGCTTCTTGAAGCTGTATGGGTTCTCCGGAAGGAGGCTTGGTCCTATGTCTCTATGCACAATGGATGAGCATATTAGGGTGATCAAGCAGAAGATAAAAATAGGAGAGCTGGTGGACTTGCATTCTCCACCAAGTCCAGTTCAACCTGAAGTTGAGGTGAAGGTTGAACCTACTGAGACAACACAAGCTAAACCTGGAGCTGCATCTGAGCCAACTTCATCTTCTGACCCATAGCAGGGTCCTTCTTTCTCTCCATCTGAACCTGTAAGAGAGGAGAACCCAACTAAGAGAGACAGAATAGAACCAACTGGTACTCAAGACCGGTCCTCTCAGTTGAAGAAATCTGAGAGGAGAAAAAGGATGGCCAGAAGAAGATCCACTTCAAAAAGAAGAGAAGAAAGGCATCCACCTCCCAACCTCAGGATGAGTCAGAGCATCCTGAGGGAGTGCATGAAGAGGTCTTTCAACAAACTCCAATCATAGTAGAGCCTCTTGCTACTGGAAGACAAATTCTGTCATGGACTTTTGCTGAAATTCCAGACAGATGGTATTTCATAAGAGATCAGGGAGAACAACATGTCTACTTTACAAATGACATGCTTGAACTTCCTCTGCATGATCTCTTTGACATGAGAAGGTTCTATGTCAGTCTGAAGGATCTAGATCTTATGATGAAGAAAGGAATACTGAAGATCCTGATGTGGACTATCAAAATCTGAAGAACTTCTCTGTTTTGGTAGCATCAGCCTAGGGGGAGTTTGTAAGAAACATATGAAGATTAAAGGCTGATCCAACCAAAGGATACCAGAACAACCAAGTCTTCCAGCATGCACTAAGGAACAAGGATGAACTAGCTTCAGAAGTCTTACATTCACAAATAAGTTTAAGTGTAAGATCTTCCGAAGCCAACAGTTCAGAAGAAGTTGCTTCAAAAGTTTCACACTTATCAGAAAATATTACAAGTGTGAAATCTTCCGAAGCCAAAGATGAAGTCTTCCGAAGCTTCACAAGACAAAGTCTTTCGAAGCCATTTTGATGAGAAGACTGATTTCTTCCGAAGACAAAGAAAATATGCTTTCTCTGAGTTACTTTTTGATAAAGCTGCTGTACCTTCCGCTGCTGCTCTGAAGACTCACCTGCTTTTTATTAGTCGGTGAAACTTCCATACTTTATCAAACTATAGAAAAAGGTCTTTGCCTGTAACTTCTCATAATTGTTACTGTAGACTTGTCTTATTAGATAAAGTCAGTGAGCTATGGCATGTCATAGTCACTAGTCAAAAGGCAATCTGCCTTTTGACTGTAAATTGATCTTGTTGTCTAGATTAGTCAAATCCCCACTGTCTTTTTGTATATTGACGGTTGTAGGTTGTAGTATATAAGAGTCTCAAGTTCTTGTAACTAAAATATACTTGAACACACTTGTAATAAAACTAGAGAATCAATATACAACTTCCTTGAAAACTTTATCTTATGTTCTTGTGATTATGTTCTTGTTTCACTTACATTACTTGTGTTGGCTTAGTATCTTCTAAATAGTTACCGGTTCCCTATTTGAATTGTTAAGTGATCTAAAGTTCTCTCCTTCTGTGAAGCTAATTGCAAACTTAAGCACCCTTACCCGATCCTACAGATAGCATTTCCTCTTATCTCCCAAGTATATACATATAGAAATATATACTCGAGGAGCAAAGAGAAAATGACAACCAAATTTTTCTTAAACAAACAATCATGTAATACCCATTCATATCCTAAATGAGATAAAATATTTAAAAAACAGTCCCAAAACGGGGACAACCCGAAATTAATTACTAAATCAATTTCGGGCGGGTATTTCTAAGCTTGTGATGATTAGAATGAAGTCACGAAACCTAAATGCTCATAATGCACAACAGTAAGGAATTACTATGAAAATCAAATGAAATGTGATATTGTTTAAACAAATTGAAACATTATTGTAAGTGTTGAAAAAAATGTCACATTTCTTTTGATTTTTTAGTAATTTCTTATTGTTATTCATTACTATAAAACTTTAACTCAAATTAACACTAGATTATTAAACAATTTTCACATAAATTAACACTTAATTAATAAACAATTTTCAACTAATGAAACACCTAATTGCAAACCAAGGAATATGTTTATCAAATAACACAACCAATAAACCATTTTCCACTAATACATTATTTAACAAATACGATAACTTGTAACACAACTACCATAACCTAAATAATCTAATTACTAAGCACCATTAACATAATAATTTTCAACCAACAAAACACCTAAACTAACATCTAATTACTAAACACTATAAACAAATAATTTACCAAATAACACAACTAACACCCAATAACACAACTAAATTAAAGATTCACACAACTAGCATAACCTAAATAATATAACGTAATACATATGAAAAAAGAGATAAAAACCTCAAAATTTTGTAAGAACCGAATTGGTGGTGGTGGCTATGAAGTAGTAGGACCGAGTTGGTGGTCGTGGTCGCAGTTACAGCAGTGGTGGTCGGCTGCTTCTCAGGATAGATTTGCGGTGGTTGTCGGCGGCTGCAAGGCGATGAGGGTTCAGGCGGTGGTAGTCGGCGACTGCTCGGGTGGTAGCCGACGAGGATCTAGTGGTCGGACTCGAGGCTAGATTTGTGATGGTGGTTGGCGGCTGCAAGTGAAGGGCTTCAGGAGGTGGTGGTCGGCGGCTACAAGGCGGTGACGATTCAGACGATGGTGGCCGACGACTGCTCGGGTGGTGTCCAGCGAGGATCGAGGGCTAGATTTGTGGTGTGGAGTTAAAAGGATAATGTGGAGGGAAGCAGATGTGTGGGTATATCCTTTAACCAATAGCGGAGACATATCGCCGCTAATGATGTCGCCGCTATTGGTTAGGAACGATAAAATTGAGACCGTTAGATCTACTGCATGATCAACAGCCAAATCTAAGTGAATAAATTAAAATAGATCACTGATTAATAGCGGCGACATATCGCCGCTAATAGTGTCGCCGCTATTAGTGTCATTCCTTGTAGTGTAAGGAACCAGAATGCACTAGCTTTGTCCTCAAGTTTCTAAAATCGATCCTAGCATTTTATTATTAGACATAAAAAAAACTTACCCAACAAGCTTAATTAAAAAAAAGAATGATTAAATGTTTCCCCTCATATAATGAACATAATCCCTTTTGACAGGGGTATATATTTTTAATTAGAGAAGATGGTAAAGTTTACAAGCACTCTTGTATATCCTGCCTAAATTAATGTCATTTAGGTTTAAATGCATTAATTTAACTAAACTATTGATTAATTATATACTAGCGGATTAGACCCGCGCTTTGCTGCGGGTTCGGTTTTGAACGTATACAAGAACATCATAATTATAGTTTATTTAGTAATGTTGGTTTTGGTGATTTTAATGACATAGACACGTCACAATGATAGTTGATATTTACACATGATTTGATGATTCGTTATGAAATTATTATTGAATATATGGTATTTTACTGGGCATGATATCAATTTAAACAAATATATTAAAAGTAAAAACTTTTATCAATTAAAACAAATATGTAAAAGTAAAAACTCTTATCAAATAAGGGCAATTAGGGATAAAATTTATAGAGAGAAGCAATAATACACTATGACTTTTCATATAGAGCCTAAAGAAGAAATTACTAATTTATCCTAAGGTTTTGTATTATATAGTAGTAAAGATATTCTCGATTTACATATATAAATACAAATATTTTTGGTTGAAAAATAGATTATATATTATAGTAAGATTATACTAAAAAGTATGTTTAATCTAAAAAGTATAAAAAGTATTCTAGACTTTACATATGTCGTTCTATCGTTTAATGAGGGAGAACATATTGATTATTGTATCAAATATAACAGTTAATTATGTTTAATAAGCCAGGAGGTTATTGTGTTAAATACCATGTTATTGTGTCATATATTATTCATCACTTGTTATATATTATTACTGTGTTTGTTTTAAATCATTTTATTTTATTTTTATGATTATATATTATATAAATTTATTGTTATTTTATTATTGTATTTTACAATTACAACATGATAATGTTATTTCACACATGTATTTTTTAAAACTTATAGTGTTTAGGAACACAATAACGAGTAGAAACAACACAATGAGACATTTATCATTATGTTTTATGTTTTATATGAATTATTTTATTATTACTTTTAATATATTAGACTTATTAGTTGTTATTTTATTATTATGTTTTACATACTACAAGTAACAACAAATGTTATTTCACCTTTATGTTTTTTTTAGATTTTATCATTTTAGAAAATTACAATAATGTTCAGAAAAAAATAATAATAAAAAGACACAATAAAATGCATTAAAAACATAATGATGAGTAGAAATCATATGAGCTGAAAAATATAAAATAAATTTTATTTTTTATATAACGATATTGTACTTGTTTTAAAAATAAAAAATGCACATTTTTGTATTGTATTTTTTATAAAAAATATTAATGTCGTATATAAAACTTATGACCGTTTAACAAAACTGACTAATTTGAAAAAATCAACAAAATTGTTATGCCTAAAACATTTATTTAAAAAACTTTTTCTCCATAATTTTATCTCAACAGTTTATTAACAAAATTAATGGTTGAGTATACTTCTTACATTTTTTTATTTTAATTTTTTTTATTTGAACCCTTACATATATGTTATTTACGTAATTCTAATTTTAAATTTTATAAATAATCAATCCAATTATTTTCACAACATTCGTTTATTCATATTTATTTATTTGAATATTAATATCTAGTTGTTAGTTGTCTAAATAATAACAGTTAATGTTATGAAATACAATACCAATTATTTCTTCAAATTATAGTCATCAAATTAAATCATGTTAAGTAATCTAAACTCTTTTAGACACTTAATTAGCTATCATTGCTCGTTGTGTGACTTTTAGGATTAAAACATATTACTTCCATGTAATTTTCATTCATGCTTTGAATTACCGCCCTATATAATCCTAGCTCATAACTCCGATGTATATATGCAAAACACAATCCTCTCATTTGCAAACCTCTCATATCAGAACTCGTTACTTCCTAAGTAAACTTGTTCTGTAAGTAAACTTGTTCATTCACCTTCATTAAAAACTCTATAAAATATGAGCCCAACACAAACACAAAATCCCAACATGTGTTAAAATCTACAACAGTTCACAGCAAGATTTATGAAACAATCTAGAAAACAACAATCTATTAGGATATGAATTCAAACTTTAAAAAAGCATTTAACCGTAGCAAATATATTACAAGACAAGAAGTTATGGACAAAACAACCAAAAAGTCAGTTCTTTTGTTTGTTCATACTTGATATATACAACTTACAAACATACATCATTTTTGGTCATCTTGAAATAAGAACCATGGCATTATATCTTACCATACTTGTGCCAAAATATGAGCATTACAACACATTTACGGACAATATATAATCTAGAACGCTTTTCTCGGACAACAGCCAAACATCGGGCGCCACTCCTTCTAAGCATACCATGTTCTCTGTGATGACGAATCCATTCCTTTTTACGAATTCGGTTCCTTGTTGGTGATGTTGCCAACGTCGACGCGCAATGCCCCATCTCTCTTTCTCACTGTCACAAACATTCAAGAACTTAATGACTTTAATGTTGTGCTAATCATGTTTTATTTAAGAAAACATGTTTAAGAGAGATTTAGTCTACCCTTTTGGATCACTATGTGTTTTGGAGGAGATGTGTGTGTGTGTGTGAAATTATCATGAAGATCAATGATTGGAGAGGATGATCTCATACAGGATTAAGGTGAGTTCGTGGGTGTCTTAGGTCCACAAGTCATGCTGTCATTGGTTAGAAACCACCAACCTCAAAAGAATCTTGTTTTCGATGGGTCGGTTGGTTTATGTTGGTGTTTGGTAAAAGGTGTTACTTTTGTTTGCATCCATAAAATAAACTGTACACGAAATGGTTCAAGTTGATTACAAAATACAATAAGAACGTTTAAGCTACAGAACAATATTTTTATAAAATATTCCAACACGACTGATTAATGGTTGTGTTACAGATATTATGAGTGTTATACTTTTAAATTCATTAAAAGTAGGTGACGTTAGATATATGGAATTTTTTTTATGATGTGGTAAAGCCAAGAAAAACTAATTATGTAAATTAAGCTTGAATATATATAATAGTTTTTTAAGATCTTAAAGAACTTCTAAAGCATTTTAACATGCATTTTTAAAATCTTCATAGAAATTGACGTTATTCTTAAAAAATTTAACAATTTTTGAGTTTTCATAGAAATTCATTTTATAAATTATACACTTGTAATTAACTATCATAACTTACCCGTTCGAAAAAAATATCATAACTTACAAATTTTAAATTTCATTTATTTCTTGATAAACGTTAAATATTAAATTTATTTATTACTTCAATATATTAAGTATAAGCATATATTAAATCATTATGCTACTAGCTTGTTTATAAGTTCTAGTGTTAACAAACTTTAGTGTGATTTTTGATTTTTGTGATTAATCTTTAAATAGATATTTGTCATCAATCTCATCCATATTTCTAATTAATCGTCACCACCCCTATTGTCCATTATGAACCACCATCGTCCTCCACCATGCACAACCCCTAAAGTCCACCAAACACCTTGATTTTTTATCATGCATGTACATCAAAATACCACCATCAAACACACAAGAAATAATTTAAAAGAGCAAACCACATTTATACGTGGTTAAGGTCGATGCTTCAACGCGTCAAGGGGTGTAATATTCTTAATCGTTACGTATGGAGATATAGTGAAAGACAAAAGTGTTGAGTGATTACCTTTATGTAAACTACAGGTTACTTGGTTTTTAAGATATTTTTTACCGCATCCTTTCATAATATTGTGTACGTAGCGCCCATTTTGTAGGCATTTTTCTGACATCACATACTTGACTCGTCTATATGCAAGGATGGTAAATTTATTAAAATAATCTGAAAGTTATATTTTTTTTCTTATGTAACGCTGGATGATATATTATATATATAGTTTGAAAGAAATTAGAAAATATCTAGATAAAAGAGGACAATTACTGTATGCTTACATTCTTTTATTAAAAAAGTAAGAAGCTAAATTTCGCTTGAGAGCATGTAAATAAGATGTAGCAGTGGCAGCGAGAGACAAACAAAAGGTGTCAATGGGTGTTTTTTAGGATTAGTTGTTTGTATATCCGCTGATGCACTAGCTCTTGATCTAGTGATATTTGTTGTTTATCTCCATTAAAGTAAGATGGGTTCAATTCTCATAACAGTGTCAATGAGTAGATATTAAAAATAAATTTTAGAGATTATGTGTTTGTTGTTCAAGAAAAAAAACTACGTTAGTAATTCTTATTACTTATTTTTTAAAATAAATGACACCTTATTTTTGCATTAGAAAAATATCATATTTTGTAGTTTATAAAGTAAATGGTGTGCTCACTAAAAGTTAGAGATCACATAAAAATGTTGCAACTCAGGTATGGTACTAAATCATAATGATAGGAGACAAGTTTTTATTTGTCACTATATGAACATTATATATATTGTTAATTTAGGTACATATTTCAGATATATTTAAGTACGTTTATACATACCTTAAAATTTTTGGTACAAAGGATATACAATTAATATATGTGAATATGGAATAGTTAATTATTGTGAGTTGTAAGAATATATAATTATTCCAAGTAATATGAGTTGTGTATAAAAAGTACGATGATATAATTGTGTGCCTTAACCAAATATTAGTCCTTTCTATCACTGAATATTATATTTAAAGTAAATTACACAAAAAGACATTTATCGTTATAACTAATTTCATTTTTCAACATTTACTTTTAATAATGACACTAGACAATTTTTATGTATATAGTTTGTTTTATCTTTGGTCATTTACATAAGGGTAGATGTATTAAAAAGTATCTAGGCGGCATAATAAAAAAAAGATGAATTGACTTATTAGGAAAATACGATTAGTAAAATATAGAGATTGACGAATAAAATCTCAAACAATTTCATATATTTTTATCATCACCCTTTTCAAAGTGATTCTATAAAAATTAGCCTTTTATATGACTTAAATATCAATAATAAACTTAATTCATAGAAATCAAAATGCAACATATGAAGTTAGTTATGAAACTATGATTAGAAAACATTGAGATTAACAAGTAAAACTTTAAATAAATTTTATATATTTTTATAATTACTTTATTAAAGTTAGTTTATAATTTTTTTGTGATCATATGATTTAAGTATTGGTAAT
This sequence comes from Flaveria sonorensis, assembly GCA_025506505.1. Lineage (NCBI taxonomy): Eukaryota > Viridiplantae > Streptophyta > Magnoliopsida > Asterales > Asteraceae > Flaveria > Flaveria sonorensis. The sequence goes on along the minus strand of CM046437.1, from coordinate 47,220,342 downwards.
AAACTTAACACATAGAAATTATAATGCAAGTCTCATTGATGTTTTTTAGATGCTTTTGTTCAAATTAAAATTCAAATTCTATAGAAAAATTTATTGTATCATATGATTTTCTCAATTATATGACTGTGGAAAGCATCTAAATTACTTCATGTGATATGCATTCTAATTTTTATGAATTAAGTTTACTAATTTTTACCAGCCGCGCGTTATAGTGGCATGGTACGCGACGTAATAAATAGTATAGACTAACAATCAACCCGACTTGTCTCCTAATTAATCTCCTGTTATTGTTACAGCGGCATTGTCTCCTATATCGTTGAATGAAAACGCATTATACTTCATCCGCCTTTTTTTTTCAAACAATATTATGTCAAAACGTAGATCACGTCAAAGCATACATATAAAGACACAGATTACGTTCATCCCGACTTGTTTCAAAACTATAACTACGTTGAAATGTAGAGTAAATCGAACTTATACCGTCAAATTAAAATATTATTTAACCCGGCTCATTTCCGAACAAACCTACATCAAAAAGTAAGCGACACTCGAATTACAGATCATCTCAAAGCGCATATAAAAATATACATGGACACGTTATACAAGACCCGACACATACCTAAAAGTACAAAAAAAATTTAAAACTAAAACTATACAGATGTAAACCCAAAAACTTTACAAACTTAAAGACGTCAAAGTGATGTGTCAAAATTGACGAGATAGATTTGAGTTCAATAAACAAATATAATTTAATAAACAAATATTTTTAACATTTAAATAATATTATATAATTCAATAAATAAGCATTCGTATTATTATTATTTTAGTATTATTATTATTGCTGTTCAATTCTTTGTCCATTAATATGGGAGTACGCACGTTGTCACGGCATTGTACGCGACGTAATAAATAGTATAGACTAACAATCGACCCGACTTGTCTTCGGATTAAATTCACGTCAAACCATAAAATAACTCGAATTTATATCGTTGAATGAAAACGTATTATACTTCATCCGCTTTTTTTCGAAACAAAATTATGAAACGTAGATCACGTCAAAGTATACACAAAAGACACACAAATTACGATCGTCCCCACTTGTTTCAAAACTAAAACTACGTTGAAACGTAGAGTAACTCGGACTTATACCCTCAAACTAAAACATTTTTAACCCTACTCATTTTCGAAAAAAAACTACATCAAAAAGTAAGCGACCTTTGAAATGTAGATCATTTCAAAGATTATATAAGAATATACATGGAAACGTTATACCAGAACTAACACATACCTAAAAGTACTAATTTTTTTAAAACTAAAATTGTACTAAGGTAAACCTGAAATTTTACAAAATTAATGAAGTCAAAATAATGTGTCAAAGTTGACCAGATAGATTTGAGTTCAATAAACAAATATAATTCAATAAAACAAATATAATTCAATACATAAATAGTTTTATATTATAATATTATTATATGATTCAATAAATAAACATTATTATTTTCTTCTTCTTCTTCTTATTATTATTAATACTATTATTATTAATATTATTATTATTATTATAAATATTATTATTATTATTATTATTATTATTATTATTATTATTATTATTGTTATTATTATTTTTAATATTATTGTTATTATTATTGTTATTATTTTTGTTATTATTATTATTATTATTGTTATTGTTATTGTTATTATTATTATTATTATTATTACTATTATTATTGTTATTACTGTTATTAGTGTTATTATTATTTTTATTATTGTTACTATTGTTATTATTGTTATTGTTATTGTTATTGTTATTATTGTTATTATTGTTATTATTGCTATTATCGTTATCGTTATCGTTAACGATGGAATGTTGGTGATTTTACACAGCCGTTGTCCAGGATGCTAATATGTGGTCAGTACAGGTCAGACCCAAAACGCCCCACGCCTTCTTGGCTTTTTGGCTTAAACGGGTCCCCAGGCGGTCGACCACCCACATTAACATCTTAGATTGGCTGTAACCTTATCCCACAATTCCTCTTAATTTTTTGCCTTCTATGGTATTAGAGCCATGGTAATTCTGTTGATGTATGAGTGCATGTTTCAACACTTAAATCTGATATTCAAATATGAATATTTTAAAATCAGAAGATACTGTTAAAAACAATATGGAGGAAGAATATGATATTCCTCACAATTTAGATTTATTAAATAAATGGACTATTCCAAAAATTGATTACAAACTAATTTATAAATTAGAAACCTTTGAAAAATTGGGATTAAAACAAGTCGTTAAAACAACTGAGGAAATATTTTCCTTAAACACAGATGAAATGATAATAAAATTATTATCAAAAAGAGATTTACAAAAATATAAAAAAGAATATAACTTTAGAAGGCTTACCAGAAAGTTTTGTAGCAGCACTTAGAGATGCTAGAAACTTAAATTGGAAACCATCCCTTATGGGAATTGTTCAATCTAGCCTGGCTCATGGTCCAGTCTATTTTAATGTTTATCCTAATTTGCAATTATCATTGTCTGATGTCAATATTTTAGATGCTTTAACTTTGAATGTTAAAACACATGGCCACAATTATGTACCAGGATCAGAGGTAATATGTATCTGTTATAGGATTTATTATAAGCCTTTATTTACTCTTAATCCTCACTGTAAAATGGTAGATAAACATTTAAATGAAACAATTCTAATAGAAACTAATTTTAGCAAAGCTAATATTACAACTAGAAGAAAAATTAAATGGGAAGAAATTAATTTTCCAGAAAATTGAGTATTAGATAAAGTTAGCCCATCTCAACAATATATGGATAATAATCCAATAAATATTTCACAAACAAATGAAGGGTCAGTTCAAATACAATTTGAAAATAATAAAATAAAATATGAACCCTCTCTGTCTAAATCGGTGTCATCACACTATTACATTTCTCCTGTAGATTACACAGTTAGAAGTCCTTCTAGAGCATCAACATCTAGAATTAAGGAAGAATTTCCTGAAAGAAAAATAGATGAATTAAGAATAAACTCGGATAATATATTTCAAGGAATTAGAATAGATCCGGAACTAACTGAATCAGAAATAAATTTTGTATGAATATGAATCAAAAAGAAAAATTAGATTTTACAACGGGATCACCGGTAAGAGAAGAAATTTCTAAAGAATTTCTCCAACCCAAATGAGAATTATTTAGAACAAATGAGAATTATTTAGAACATGGTTTTTCAAAAATTTTTAAAAAGCAGATAAAGAATTTTTTAGAAAAGAATATTACGATGAATTAACTGAAAAACAAGAGATATATCTTTTGTTCCATGGTTTATTGAAAAATATACTAATAGTATTATTTCAGTTATAGAAAGAAATTTTAATATTAATGGAAACATAGTATCGAATGTTTTCCCTCCTACTAATGGTTTTAAAATTGAAAAACAAGAAGAAGAAAGCTATTATCAAGCTTTTCAAAAACTTCTGGAAGATGAAACCTTGCAGATAATAATTTCTCATATAAATGGTTTAATAAAACAACAAAATTATTCAAATCTTTATTTAATAATAATTGGAGAACAACTCCAGAATATTTCTAAGAAAATGGATAAAATCTTATGCCATTTCAAAGAAAAACAAAGCATCATAATAAATAACCAGATAACAGAAAAAGAGTTTATTGCTACTCCTACTATTCAATTACCTCCTAAGGTAACAGATTTCAAAACGAAATCTGAAGAAAATTTAATGCAAACATTGAATGATTCAATTAATATTCTAAAAAATCTAAAAATAAATACATTAACAGATTTTGAAGATAGTCTAAAAGAAGAAGATTATAAGCAGAATATTAATGATGAAATTATGAAGTTATCTAAGTTTGCTAATAAGCCAACTCAAAGGATGTATTATTATCCTAGGCCTACTCCACAAGATGTTCTAATAGAAGAACAGGAATACGTAATCAGTAATTCGTATAGTGGAAAAATGATCTATGAATGGAACATAGATGGTCAAACAGAAGGGCATATTTATAATACTATCCATAGGATGCTTATGTATAGCACTATTTGTCAAAATAATAAGAATACGACTAAGACAATAGCTCAAATGATTATATCAGGATTTACAGGCCAACTTAAAGGTTGGTGGGATAATTATCTATCAGATTCAGATAGACAAGAAATCCTCAATAGTACAAAAGAGGATAATGGGGTTGTAGATAACAACTCAGTTTATACTTTGATAGTTAATATAATAGAACATTTTACATGCAGATGGTCTGATAATTCGGAGAATATTAGGACTCTTCTACAAAATCTTAAGTGTAGAACCCTAACATCTTTTAGGTGGTATAAAGATACTTTCCTAAGTAGAGTAATGGAACTCTTAGAGTCTAATAGCTCACATTGTGTGACATCCGGTAATTTTCCGTTACCAAACTTCGTTAGTTCCGTTAAGTCTTGCATACACGTGTCGTGCACACACACTAGTTGTCGTTGAATGTTTGTGACTTAATAATAATCAGTAATGTTAAATTGATGATAATTAAGTTAATAATATGATTATTAAGTTATGCTTATGTGATTTAAATGTTAACTGTAACTTTATCGCGTAAAGTGGAAACGTGTGTATCATTTCGTGAATCTTGTGATTTGTGAGATAATTTATAAAATTAGTATGGTTGACTAATAATGTTTATATTATTAAGTTAAAAACTCTCTTAAAAAGTATTTAAAAGATTAATTTGATTAAAAATGCAACTTACAAGGTGTAAAGTGTAATTATGAAAGAAATCAAGTTACAAAATGTAATTCCCAACCCTAAAACCCCCCATCGGCCGCGACCAACTCTCTTCCCCTTCTCCCTTGCGAAAACCGATTGAGATCAAGCACAAATCTGCGATTTTGGACCGATTGCAAGGCATACATCGCACTAGAAGCATCCAATCTCGTTCCTTTTCGCGATTTAGAAGGTAATTTCATGTTTCTTCATGTGTTTTGTTCTAGCCGAGAGTTTGTGTGAGATTTGGATGAATTGGTGGTCAATTGATGCTTGTTTGTTGATGTTGATGTGTTCGTTAGATAGAATGCATGCTAATTCACGTCAAGTATGCAATAAAGTTTGGATTTTGGTTGTTTGTTCATATGATTATCTTTAGCCAAAAGTTTGATGCAATTTTGATCAAATTAGATGTTGAATGTTGGTTGTTTGATGTTGTAATGATGCTAGTTAGGTTGTATGCATATTAGTTAACGTCGATTTTGTAAGAAAGATGAGATTTTGATTCATTGTTCATAGGTTACTAAGAATAGTAACTTTATTTTGCATGAATTGATGGTTTGATGATGTATGAATGTTATGGATGTGTTTGTGATGATGATTAGATGCTAGGTTGATGATATGAATAATTGAAAATCAAGAAGATGTGTTATAGTTCATACATTGCTAAAAATAGTAACTTTTGGTGTTGAATGTTGATGAATCATGATGATTAGATGTTGTTGATCATGTCTAGATATTGTCATGGACTTGAATTGGTATGTAAATGATGAATCCATGAATGTCTTGGGTGTTTGATGGATTTGGGATGAACTTTCCTAAAAGGGAAACTTTAATTGTGAAATCTCTTAAATATGATGATTTGGGCATCTTAGGAGCATTTGGATCATGCTAGTAAGTTCATAGATGAGTTCTAAGGTGATAGAATGTATTGGGTGGATTCAATGGATGTTGGTTTGGGTAATTATCTGTTTTGGCCGGTTTGTGGAAGTTCATGCTTATAAATCATAGGAGCATGTCAGGATTTTGATTGATTGATGGTTAATCATGAATGAATGTTTTGGGAATGATTTGGATTGTGGTAATTGATGTGTGATGGTCATCATACACGTGTGCGAATCTGAGGCCCCTACTTAGTAGGATTGGCAGGGTTTAGGGTGTGAAGTCATGAGTGGCTTCACATGGCATGTGGTGCGTGATTTGATCCTTGTATGGTGTGTTATTTGTGTTATAGATGTTATGAGCATGATAATAGTTTGAGACTCGCATGACTTGTATGATGCTTGATGATATGATGATCTAGGTAGTACTTATGGGTAATGAATTTCCATGTGTGATTAGTTTGGATGTTAATTATGTGTGATGTACTGTTACGCTTGTTTGAATGAAATTTCACCTATAATGTCACCAACTGGTCAAACGGGTCAACTGGGTCAAATGTGTCTTGTCTTTCTAAAACCTTGAGTTCTTTGGTTTGTAGAGCACTTAGGGTTTCATATTGATTTTGTGTACACGTACTTATGTACTCAGGGGTTCTAGGTGACCTTTGAAGGTTGTCTTTCCCCTCTTTCTTTCAAGTTATGCTCTAAGTTAATTCTTGCACGTATCAGATGAGTTCATGCCCCACTCTTTTACATACTCTCTTTTGGGGGAGATAGCATACTGTTTTTTACAAATGCTTTATCATGATAAGTTGTGTATGGTATAATATAGTGTTGATTACCATGAAAATCCTCACACTTTTGGATTGTTAATAATGAAGGTTAGCGGGAAATCTTGGGTAGTACTACTGGGTCTGACGAGCCCCACCTGTGCAACTCGAGGTCAAACGGGTGCAATATTGTCCTAACGAACATTTGTCACGACCTGGTAAGTCGTGGCAGGAGGCAACAAACGTAACACAGTCAGCTTCAATCGCGAAATCACTATGATTATTACTGCTTGTTTATAGACTAGCTATCTATTACAATACACATCTTATATTTTGCAACTATCATTGGTTTATGTTTAAACGCAAACTCTTGAACTCATCAACCATTGTGTTCACATTTTAGTATGCTATTCTCAGGTTAAGGTTGCTATTGCCTAGGAGCACGTCACACGGGTCAGCATCATGGTGTTTGTCAGCACGTTTTGAAACATTGTTTTGGATTATGGTTGTTTAAACATCGTGTTTTGGTTTTACATAATACTTGGGCGCGTATGTTTGCGCATAATAAATCATGTTACATTGTTTTGGGTTTACTAGTTTATTTAACGCTTCCGTATGGTTTTAAAGTTTGAACTTTGGTTGGTTTTATTTTAAAAGTGGCATATAGTGTCGTTCTGTGTAACTAATGACTGAGATTCTGGTATGTCACACGCCTCGCGGTAAAACCCCGCACGCGGATTTTGAGGGTGTGACACATTGGAAGTCAAAATTCGTAGATGGCCTCCCTCATTTATTCACAGAAGGAGTTAGGAATAACCTAAGAAAAGAAGGAATAAGTATAAATTATGATGATTATACTTATGGCAAGTTAATAGGAACTTGTATTCAAGAAGATTTAAATTTATGCAATGAGATTAAATTAAACCAACAAATTAAGAAACATTCTTTAAATGAGAAGAAACAATTAGATGAATTCTGTAGTCAATTTGGTATAGAAGGAACCTCTAGTAATTCTAAGAAAACTAAGAAATCCAATCCCTACCAACATCAGAAGAGAAAAAGGAAAAGGGAAGATAGAAAAAATAAAAGAATTCAAAAATATGAGGAACATAAACCTCCGTATAAGGCTTATAGGTCAAAACTAATTTGTAAGAAATGTGGAAAAATAGGTCACAGAGCAAGAACTTGCTGGGTTAGGAAGAAACTTAATAAGCTAGAAGATGAAGATTTAAAAAATCAAATATCAAAATTATTATTAGAATCAGATACTGAATCTGACCAATCTTCAAATAAAGATTTAAATATTTTAGAAAATGAAAGCTTATACTCTTCCTCTGAAGAAGAAAACTGTTGCAAAAACAATTGCTGTAATAATACTTCAGAAGAAGAAGAAGAAAATATTTATCAAATAATTTCACAATTCCAAAATATGGAAATAAATGTATTAACTAGTGAACTAATTGAACTACTAAAAGTGGTAGATGATCCACAGATTAAAGAGAAAATAATCTCTTCGTTTATGGGAAAACAAGAAGAAGGTACTTCTTGTTCAAATTCTAAAGATCAAAAACCATTTTCTCTGGCTGAGTTAAAAATTCAATTAAACCAGAGAAATAAAGATAAAAAACCTGTTGATATACAACAATTAAAAAAAGAAATTGATAATTTAAAATCAGATATAAAGATTTTACAACAAAATAATAAAGAATTAGACAATAGAATAATATGTCTTGAAAAAGATAAATTAAATATACAACCAATAGAAGAATCAGAATCATATCTGAAAAATATAAGAGAAATCATTACTTCTCAAAAATGGCATGGGAAAATTAAACTACTAATAGGAAATGACTTTTAATAGAAGTAATGTACTCTTTGATAGTAGTGCAGATTTAAATTGTATACAGGAAGGATTAATTCCTACAAAATAATATTATAAAACTACACATACTCTCAGTCATGCTGGGAAAGGAAAATTTGAGGTAAATTATAAAATCCCTCAAGCTTTATTTGTCAAAATAATACTTGTAATAATACAAGCTTTATATTAGTAAAAAATCTCGGTAACCAAGTTATACTTGGAAGCCCTTTCTTTGATAAAATATTTCCTTTAAAAAAACGTAGACCGTACTGGAATAACTGGTACGTAAGAAGGAAAAGAAATTATTTTTAAATTCATTTCTAATCCAATAACAAGAACATTAAACAATTTAAAAGATGAATTGCTAAAAGCAAAGATAAATCAAATTGATTTTCTGCAAAAAGAAATATTTTCTTTAAATATTCAAGAGAGATTAAATAATCCAAAATTACAAGAAAAGATTAAATTGATAGAACACCAATTCAGTTTACAAATATGTAATGATCATCCCAATGCTTTCTGGGATAGAAAGAAACATATTGTTTCACTTCCATATGAAGAAAACTTTAATGAAAGTCAGATTCCGACCAAGGCTCGACCTTGTCAAATGAATTCTGAATATATGGAATTATGTAAACAAGAGATAAAATCTATTTTAAACAAAAATTTAATTAGAAATTCAAAGTCTCCATGGTCATGTACAGCCTTTTATGTTAATAAACATTCTGAACAGGAAAGAGGCGTACCAAGATTGGTTATTAATTATAAACCGCTAAATAAGGTTTTAAAATGGATTAGGTATCCTATACCTAATAAGAAAGATTTATTAGACAAGTTATACGAATCAAATATATTTTCCAAATTTGATCTAAAGTCAGGATACTGGCAAATACAAATTGAAGAAAAAGACAGGTATAAAACTTCTTTTACAGTACCTGTTGGGCATTACGAATGGAATGTTATGCCATTTGGATTAAAAAATGCCCCTTCAGAATTTCAAAATATTATGAATGACATTTTCATTCCTTATAGTGAATTCATTATTGTTTATATTGACGCTATCCTTGTATTTTCAAAGGATATTGAAACTCATTTTAAACATTTAGAAATATTCAAAAATATAATTTTAAAAAATGGTTTAGTTATATCTAGACCAAAGATGTTGCTTTTCCAAACTAAAGTCAGATTTTTAGGTTATAATATTAACCAAGGAAATATAATTCCAATCAATAGGAGTATTGAATTTGGTTCTAAATTTCCAGATGAAATTCTAGATAAAACCCAATTACAGAGATTTCTTGGAAGTTTAAATTACATTCTTCCTTATTATAAAAATCTAGCAAAAGATACTGCTTTACTATACGATAGGCTAAAGAAAAATCCCAAGCCATGGCCTATTGATCATACTAAAGCAGTTCAGAAAATTAAGCAAAAGGTTCAAAACCTTCCTTACTTAATGATAGCAAACCCAGAATGGGAAAAAATTGTTGAAACTGATGCCTCGGATATAGGCTATGGGGGTATATTAAAACAAATATCTCCAATTAATAAACAAGAATATCTTGTTAGATTTCATTCCGGAAAATGAAATGAAAGTCAAAAAAATTATGCAACTGTTGCAAAAGAGATTCTTGCAATTGTCAAATATGTTTTGAAATTTCAAGATGATTTATTCAATAAAAGATTTATAGTTAAAACTGACTGTAATGCAGCCAAATATATGTTTAATAAAGATTTTAAACATGATATTTCTAAACAGATGTTTGCTAGATGACAATCTCATCTTTCACCTTTTGATTTTGAAATAATTTATAAAAAGGGAACTGATAATAGTCTTCCTGATTTTCTTACCAGAGAATATTTGAATCAATGAGTCATCCTAAAGGAATTTTGCGGAAGGCAATATTTATGATTATTAGAAAAAAGGATGAAATCCAATTAGAATTAATTGCAGTAAATGATAATATTCAGGAAATAAGAGAAATTCCATTTTTATCAAATGAAGCAAAAGATTATGCTATTAAACAAATTGAATATCGGATAAGATCCTTAAATAAACAACTAAAAGATCTAAAATATAAAGAAATAATACTTTCTTGCGGATAAATATTTTAATCCTTATGTTTAAGTTTTCAGGAATGATCCCCTGGGAAAGGGGAAGAGGTCGTGGAAGATCTTCCTCTTATAGAGGAAGAGGAGCAGAAAGAATTATTCATTAAATGGATAATAAAAAGCTTATAGCTATGGATAATGCATCATATGCATCATCCTCTTCAAAACCTTAATTTGATGAAAAAACTTTTAAAGAGTTTTTAGCCTGTAAAGCAGCTCAGAGTCAAACCTTTGAAGAAACAGCATCATATGCTCAAGCTACTAGTGATAATGATGATGAAAACTGGATTCATAATCCAAAAAAGGATGTTATACTCCTTCTTGATCACAAAGATAAAAAATGGAGTGATCAACCTTGGTTTATAATCAAGAGATATTTTGATACTGGATTCTATCCAACTGAGACTTATAAGTCCAGAACATATTATGAGGAAATCCTCAAAGCCACAAATTGTGAGCTTACCCATTATATGGGAGGAAATAAAACAATAAGTTTTAGCAAAATAATAATCAAACAGATCATATCTGTTGAAAATTGAGGAATATCTCCATTAAAAGACAGGGAAATTTTTCACCCTGAAACAAAAACTCCCATTAGATATAACTATTGGGATTATGTGAATGCCTTTCATAATGCATTCCTATTTGAAAACCAGAATTATAAACATTCTTGGTTTATCAAAATATGTTCTAAAATTTATGAATCGGATATTCTGATTTTGTTTTATAAATGGTGGCAGTCATACGGTCCATCAATTAATATCTTTAATAAAGATTCACAAAGGTTTAAAACCTTATACACCCAATGGGTGGAGTTATCTCCTGCCTTAATAGAGGCACAACATGATAACAATTTCATTGAGGGAATGGCCTCATT
>CM046437.1:46326619-46483962 GCA_025506505.1 Flaveria sonorensis | reverse complement strand
CTCCCCATGCGCCTAGCACTCATGCGCATGCATAGTGCCCATGCGCCTAGAAATTTGCCCAGGAGACTAAGTGTTGGGTCGTGCGCCCAAATAGTGCCCAAGCGCTTGAATGTCCCCATGCGCCTAAGTGTTCCCATGCGCCTGAAAGGCCATGCGCCTGCATAGTGCTCATGCGCCTATGCCTTAGAATATTTTCTGAAATTTTGGGGAAAAAATGTAAAGTGTAGGCTTTGACTTGGGATGTTCCCGGGGTAATGTAAGTTGACTTTATGATTGCATATGTGATGTGATGATGATGCTAGTATGTTTTGGTTATGTTATGTTATGTTCCTTGTTATGTATGTTTATTTTCCGTGGCTTTGCGTGGTATGATTATGAAAAGTAAATGGAAAGTATTATGTAACGTAAAGCGGAAGATAATGAAAAAGGGAACGTAAGGAATGAATGAATGCATGCATTAATGAATGAAAGTAATGAAAGTCTTGCAAGCAATGTATGGAGGTTCCGCCTAATGAAGGGTGTTAGCTCAACTGTGTGCGGGTTAGCTACCCCGAAGTATGCACATTGGGGTCTAATCTTTGTGATTGACCATATGTATGGGACCCTTGCCGCTTGGCCTAGGTACTGGAGTCAGCTTCGTGCGCAATGTTCGAGGTCTATATAGACCTCAGGCCCAGTAACCAACTTCGTGCACAATGTCGGGGTATAGCATATGGCACTGGTCCCGAATGAAAGATGAGATAATGATAAGTGTACTTGCCCCAGGCCCATGAGTCAGCTTCGCGCATAATGTTCGTACAGTACATGTCATCGGAAGTTAATGAGTGTACGTATAGTACGGTAAGAAAGATAACGAATGATAAAGATGACGTACGATGATGAATGAAAGGAAGTCAACGAATGACGATGAAAGATAATAATAAATTATTATCTATGTGTACGTATAATGCATGATCACATGTGAAAGTAAAGAAAGAATGGTTTTAAACGAAGGAAAAGTATTTTATTTTATAAAACTAGAACTCACTCAGTAACGCTGACTTTTATGTGTTTCCAGTTGGCAGGTAATGTTGCTGAGGATGGCATGGGGCTACTTGGCATTTTTGGATGGCATCCATTGTTTAGATTATAATGTTTTTGTGATGTAATGCAAATTATGATATTTTGTAACAGTTAACTACAATGTATTATTTTGCAAAAGCAATTATAAAGAAATGGTTTAAAATTATTACGCTGCAATGTTTTAGAAATTGTAAATGTAATTATTGTTTTATGTGCCGTTATTGTCCAACTGTGAGCGCCCCGGGATCGGGCCTTACAAGTTGGTATCAGAGCCAAAGTTTAAGTGAAACGGTTAAAATTTTCAAAAGAAACCTAAACTTAAACTGAAAATAGGACAAGGGGAAGGGATGCCAGTCCGAGTAGCTGCATGCCATCAGGTATTTTCTTAATGTTACCGGTATTACGTGCGCATGTTATGTTGTTTATGTGCTTCTTAGTAGATTTAGATACTGATGTAGTCAGAATAGAAAATGCTTGGGGTATGAAGAGTAAAGTAAGTGGCTAATCACAACTGGCCACTGTAATTAGGGACTTACTATACTTGACATAAACTGAGCTATTGCCTTGAATGACCGTGTTAGTGTTTGAATCTTATAGCGTGTTAGAGGATGGCCGGTGGTAGGTCTTCAAAGGCTTCTCGAGGTGGAGGTCGTGGTGGACGTGGTGCTGGACCACGGGTCACGAGAGGAAGGCCTAGGGCTGAAGAGGTGGCTCATGAAGAGCCCGAGACCCCTCATCCGGAGGGTGGTGATGAAAGTGCTAATTTAAGGGCCTCGTTGAAGGAGCTGTTGTAGAGGAGGTTCATCAGGTCATGCAGACGATCTTACCGTTTGTGGTGACCGAAGTAATAAAGGCTGTAAGAGAAGAGGAAAGGAAGGAGAGGAACCGGTCCTCGGGAGTAAGGGAGCGACCGGGGACTGAGACGGTTGTCTCTACTGATGAGGAAGAAGAAGAAGAGCATGTGCCGGAGGTAGCACAAGGCTGTAAGTATGGGGCATTTCAAAGATGCAAGCCCACGACTTTTGACGGAAATGGCACTGCTGCTGCTGCTCACCGGTGGGTGAGAGAGATGGAAGCTGTACTTGATATCAGCGAGTGCCGGGAGGATCAGAAGGTGAAGTTTGACACTCATTCATTTGTGGACTCGGCTCTGTGCTGGTGGGACAATATCGTCCAAGCCAAGGGTAGTAGGGCAATTGGAAGAATAAGGTGGCCAGAGTTGAAGAAGCTGGTGATCGAGGAGTTCTGTCCTCATAGGGAGCTCGACAAGATTGAGAAGGAGTTCCTGCAGCTGGAGGCAGGAACCATGACGCATCAGCAATACACCACCAAGTTTAACGAGATGGCACGACTGGTGCCAGATCAGGTAACACCTCTGTTGCGAAAGATCAAGAGGTATATTCAGAGCTTGCCGGCGGATATTCACAGGCACATGATCGCCGCCCGGCCTAGTATGTTCAGGTCGATGGTCTATCTGGCGGGAAGGCTGTACGACGAGAGGAAGTGGTGGTGGCTGAGGTGAGCTAGAAGCGGTGGTGACCGAAACTAGAATGGGAAGAGGTTTGGTCGGGGTGGTGCCTCGGCAAACAACAAGAATGCACGGGTGGATGATCGGCGTGTGGTTCGAAGAGGTGTGGCAAGTGCGGGAAGGAGCACACCGGGGAATGTAGGTGGGGATTGAAGGTGTGCTTCAAGTGTGGAAAGCCTGGCCACATGGCAAGAGAGTGCAAGGTGGCAAGGTGTTTTAACTGTGGTGGAAAGGGCCACATGAGTCGAGAATGCAAGAAGCCAAGGGCTGAGAGTTCCGGAGCAGGGCAGAAGACCAGGACCGAGGGGCAGAGGGCGAGCGCCAGGGCATTCACGATGACTCAGGAGGAGGCTAGGATGGACCCCGATGTCGTGTCAGGTACGTTTCTAGCAAAGCAAACTCTTGCTTCTATGTTATTTGATTCTGGTGCTAGTAAAAGTTTTATTTCTGCTGCTTTCTGTGCTAAGTTGCCTGTTAGTAGTAGAAGTATTGATGAGCCCTTCGATGTAGAAACTACCATAGGTAAGTCTACCAGGATTGTTGACCTGATAGAAGGCTGCGATATAGAATTAGAGGGTCATAAATTTCCTGCTAGACTGTTCGTGATGACCTTAGGCGGATTTGATGTAGTCCTAGGAATGGATTGGTTGGCGGACTACGAGGCGAATATCATATGTCGTAAGAAGATGATTCGACTGAAAGCGCCCGACGGGAGTTTGGTGACGATCTACGGTGATCGAGTTACGACTATCCCGAAGGTGATTTCGATGGCAGTGGCGGGAAAGTGCATGAGGCATGGGTGTAGTGCCTACTTGGCCTACGTGAAGGATGTAGATACGCCAACACCACAACTGTCGGATGTACCGGTTGTGTGTGAGTTCCCAGATGTGTTTCCCGAAGATTTACCACCGGACCGTGAGATCGAGTTTCAGATCGACTTGATACCCGGTGCCCAGCCTGTTGCTAAGGCATCGTATCGGTTGGCTCCAACCGAGATGAGGAATTGATGGAGCAACTGCAGGAGTTGCTTGATAAGGGGTTCATTAGACCGAGTATCTCTCCTTGGGGTGCTCCGGTCTTATTTGTGAAGAAGAAGGACGGTAGTATGAGGATGTGCATAGACTACCGCGAGCTGACCAAGTTGACGGTGAAGAATCGGTATCCATTGCCGAGGATTGATGACCTGTTTGATCAGCTCCAAGGTGCCAGTTGGTTCTCGAGGATAGATCTTCGATCTGGATACTATCAGTTGAAGGTGAAGGAGCAGGATATACCTAAAACAGCTTTTCGTACGCGTTATGGACGCTATGAGTTTCTCGTTATGTCTTTTGGTTTGACCAATGCGCCAGCTGCTTTTATGGACCTGATGAATCGAGTGTGTCAGCCGATGTTGGATAAATCAGTGATTGTGTTTATCGATGATATATTGATTTATTCGAAGAGTGAGGAGGAGCATGCCAGTCACATTCAGGAGGTGACGGAGACGTTGAGAAGGGAGAAGTTGTATGCCAAGTTCTCCAGTGCACGTTCTGGTTGCGCGAAGTTCAATTTTTGGGTCATGTGGTGAATCTGGAAGGGATCATGGTGGACTCGGCAAAGGTGGAAGCGGTGATGCAATGGAAGTCTCCAAAGACGCATCCGAGATTCGTAGTTTCTTAGGGTTGGCGGGATATTATAGGAGATTCATTCAAGACTTCTCTAAGATAGCTTCTCCATTGACTAAGTTGACCCGCAAGGATGAAGTTTGTATGGGGTCAATCTCAAGAGAGTGCTTTTGAGGAGTTAAAAGCAAGGTTGACTCAGGCTCCTATCTTATCATTACCCGAAGGAAGCGAGGACTTAGTGGTCTATTCGGACGCTTCTTACTCGGGGTTGGGTTGCGTGTTGATGCAGCGAGGAAAGGTGATAGCATACGCGTCTCGACAATTGAAGGTTCATGAGGTGAATTACCCTACTCATGACTTGGAGTTAGCAGCTGTGGTCTTTGCACTAAAGATTTGGAGGCACTACCTATACGGAACGAAGTGCACAATCTTCACGGACCACAAGAGCTTGAAGTACTTCTTCGACCAAAAGGACCTGAACATGAGGCAGAGGCGATGGCTGGAGCTCATAAAGGATTATGATTGCGAGATCCATTACCATCCGAGCAAGGCCAACGTAGTGGCGGATGCCCTTAGCCGAAAGGAGAGACCCGAGCCGATTCGGGTGAAGGCTTATCAGTTGATTATGACCTCTGATGTGATGAAGCAGGTCAAGGAGTTTCAAGACGAAGCATTGAAAGAAGATCGTCTTAACTCCGAAAGGATGAGAGGTATGGTTGCGGAATTGGGTGAAAACACTCTTGGTGTTAGAACCCGATTCGGATGGATGTGGATCCCTCGTTACGGGATCTACATGGGAGGATTATGGATGAAGCTCATAAGACTCGATACTCCATTCATCCCGGTGCTACAAAGATGTATCAAGATATGAAGAAAGATTATTGGTGGTCGGGTATGAAGCGCGATGTAGCGGAGTATGTGAGTAAGTGTCTTACTTGCTTGCAAGTGAAGGCCGAGCATCAGAAGCCGTACGGAAGATCCAACCATTGGATATACCGGAGTGGAGTAGGAGCATATCACCATGGACTTTATTATGAAGTTACCGCGTACCGTGAAAGGGTATGATGCCATATGGGTGATAGTTGATCGTTTAACAAAGAGTGCTCACTTTCTACCGATCCGCGAGACGTACTCCTCTGAAAGATTAGCGGATCTATTTATTAAAGAGATTGTAACTCATCATGGGGTGCCGGTGTCTATTGTTTCTGATCGTGACACTTGGTTTACATCTAAGTTTTGGAAGAAATTCCATGATGCTATGGGGACGAGGTTACACATTAGCACGGTTTATCATCCTCAGACGGATGGTCAGTCGGAAAGGACTATTCAGACACTAGAAGATATGCTTCGGGCATGCATCATTGACTTTGGAGGAAGTTGGGATTGTTGGGGTTTTCACAAGTTTATCAGAGTCATTTTATCCTTATAAAATGTAAAACGTAGCGGAATTTGAATGAAAAACTTATTACAGTTAATATATATAACCAATTTATATATAACTGTTAAAACCCGTAATGGATCGTTATATGAAAAACCATGATTACAAACAACCATAGGGTGTTTAGAAATCTACCTCTCGAATGGGACAGAGGAAGAAGATCTTTGATCGGCAGCTTCCAAAGTAGGAAACCTCAAGCTTCTCTACCCCAACCTTCCAACAAAACACCAGGTTGCTAGGATTTTCATCACTTGAATCGAGTTCTGTTCTTGGTTTTCTTCGACCGATCGAGAGAAAAGAAACAAGAACACCGATTTGCACCTTTGCGTGTGTTGTAAGTTATCAGAGAGAGTGGTTGAATGCAATCATATATTGCACGTCCTATAAAACTGAATTTCAGAGTGAGAGAAAAGTGGGCGGGACCCATCCCTTTAACCCATCCGTATTTCTCTAATATTCATCCGCATTAGTAAATGCGGATGAACAAACTCTACTGCATTTGTAAATGCGGAAGAAGAAACTTCATCCGCATTTCCCAAATGTACATCCGCATTTGTAAATGCGGATGAGTATTCCATTAGCATTTCCACAAATGCACATCTGCATTTCCTCAAACACATCCGCATTTGTAAATGCGGATGAGTAACAAAGAAATGAGGACAAAACACTTGTATTGTTTGTTCAACCATTTGAATAACAATACAAAGTACTCTCTCTCTAGAATAAATTATCCATATAATTTATTCATAATACTAGTGCAAATATTTAGAAACCCAATTTCTAAATACTTCAAGTGTCAATATTTATTTACATGATCATATCATAAAATAAATATTGTAGGTGTTTGTCTAGCTTGTTATTGGGTATGACCCGACTTGGATCATAACGTACTAGCCACATCAATTCAATATGTGTCTTGGGCAGACCGTTCCCAACAATCTCCCACTTGCACAAGATACATAGAGAATTAATGCAAGTAGTAAATACCGCCTAACAATGGTTTACTACCCCTAATATACATGACGAAGTGCCATTCAATAACATCATCTTCCTCAAGTCCCTTACTTGAAAATGATTTAGGTGAATCAATCATTTATCCTTTTGTTACAGATGTCATGTTAAATCCAGAGACACAGAATGATCATTCCCTGTTGATTTAACTTAATCAGGCCTTAGACATCATACTCTCAACGAATAGGAGGAACAAATCCCATCTTGACTACATACGTTTCTCACAATCACCTTGTATCACACCTGAAACTAGCCTTATGTACTGTCCATATTTCAGAACAGCGAAGAACTAGATCAAAGTATAATATTTGGTGAATATCGAAACCCATATGTATCTCAGGTCGAGGATACAATGATATTCGCCTTTACTCAAATTTACTTATGATCAATTACATAATTCCATGCAGTAAAATTTGAGAGCGGGTCAGTCCAATATTTGTATCCCCAAATATCTATGAACCTTGGTAGCAACCTCTTGCTCTATATTCATACCTTATGAATATCCACCAATCCAAGTTCATAATAGTCTTACCTTCATATTTGTTCCCACAAATATGACCGACTACGGACATTTAGAATAATAAACATATTCATGGATCTAAACATGCTAAATGGAACATAACTCATAGTATCATAATCATATATAAATATAAGTCAAATAACAATTGTTTTGATATTTAAATACTAAATAGATCAAATCCAATCACTAGAATATCGAAGTCCTAAGGCACAAGTATGACTCTCATGCTTTGGCCTTTCAAGGAGCTTCGTGAGTGGATCCGCAATATTTTGATCAGTGTGAACTTTGCGAATACATATCTTTCCTTTTTCAACTTCATCCCTTATGTAGTTGAATCTCCGCTCAATGTGCCTTGTCTTTTGATGTGCACGGGGTTCCTTGATTTGAGCAATCGCACCCTCGTTGTCACAAAAGATCTCTAGGGGATCTTGAATGGTAGAGACTACCCCTAGATCGGCAATGAATTTCTTTAACCATGCAGCTTCCTGTGCTGCCAATGAAGCGGCGATGTATTCTGATTCTGTAGTGGACAATGCTACCACATCCTGCTTTGAACTCTTCCAGGACACTGCCCCTCCATTCATAATGAAGACATACCCCGATTGTGATCGAGAATCATCTCGATCAGTTTGGAAACTCGCATCCGTGTAACCCTTTACAACGAGTTCCTCTTCACCAGATCCGTATATTAGAAACATATCCTTAGTCCTCCTAAGGTATTTCAATATACTCTTAACAGCCATCCAATGACTATTTCCTGGATTCTGCTGATATCTGCTTGTCATGCTTAAAGCGCATGACACGTCCGGTCTAGTGCATATCATTGCATACATGATGGATCCTATAGCAGATGCATATGGGATTTCCTTCATCCTTTCTTGCTCATCCTTTGAGCTTGGACATTGAGATGCACTCAATATTGTCCCTCTTTGAATAGGTACCAAACCTTTCTTAGAGTTCTCCATCTTGAACCTTTTCAAGATTTTATCAATATATGCACTTTGGTTTAAACCTATCAACCGCCTTGATCTATCCCTATAGATCTTTATTCCCAAAATATAGGCGGCTTCACCAAGATCTTTGATGGAAAAACAACTTCCAAGCCAGGTTTTAACACCTTCCATGGTTGGAATGTCATTTCCAAACAGTAATATATCATCAACATACAATACTAAGAATGTGATGATGCTCCCACTAGCTTTCTTATACACACAAGCTTCATCAGCGTTCTTGATGAATCCAAATTTTTTGATCTCTTCATCAAAACGTTGATTCCAACTTCTCGATGCTTGTTTCAATCCATAGATTGATTTCTTTAACTTGCATACTTTATTAGGATATTGTGGATCGACAAAACCTTCGGGCTGAACCATATAGACATTCTCTTTGAGATGTCCATTAAGGAAAGCAGTTTTGACATCCATTTGCCAAATCTCATAGTCATAATATGCAGCTATGGCAAATAATATCCTAATTGACTTTAGCATTGCCACAGGCGAGAAGGTCTCATCATAATCAACCCCTTGAGTCTGAGTGAAACCTTTTGCTACAAGTCTTGCTTTATAAGTATCCAAGTTTCCATGCATATCGGTTTTCTTCTTGAAAACCCACTTACATCCAACCGGTTTGGAGTTAAGCGGTGGCACAACCAATTCCCACACTTGGTTGTCATACATGGATTGCATCTCTACGTTCATGGCTTCAAGCCACTTGTCACAATCCGAATTGGACATTGCATCATGGTACGTAGTTGGTTCATCCGAGTCAACTACATAGCATCCATTCATGAAAAATCCATATCTTTCGGGTGGATAGCTAGTTCTACCAGATCTGCGAACGTTTTGTGTGTATTGATCAACCACTTGATCATTATCAACAACCTCTTGTTGATTGCTAGTATCAACCAAACGTGTATCGGCTTGTGGTTCTCGATCCTCATCAAGTTCCACTGTTCTATCGGTAGTTCCTTCCATAAGGAATTTAGTTTCCAAGAACTCAGCCTTTCGAGCAATAAATACCTTTTGCTCTGTTGGATTGTAGAAGTAATATCCCATCGAGTCTTTGGGATATCCTACAAAGATACACTTAGTGGATCGGCTTTCTAACTTGTTTGGGGTGTTTTGCTTAACATAAGCTTCACAACCCCATACCTTTAAATATGATAACGATGGAACCCTTCCATGCCATATTTCAAAAGGTGTCTTATCCACTTTCTTGGTTGGGGCCATATTCAGAATACGGGCCGCGGAGAGCAATGCGAAACCCAAAATGACAGAGGTAGTGTGCTTCTAGCCATCATAGATCGAACCATATCCAATAGGGTTCGGTTTCTCCTTCAGACACACCATTATGCTGTGGTGTTCCGGGTGGAGCAAGCTGTGAGACAATCCCACAACTCCTAAGATGATCTTGAAAGGCATCACTAAGGTATTCACCTCCTCTATCCGAACGAAGAACTTTGATGTTTTGTTGAGTTGATTTTCTACTTCATTCTTGAAGATTTTGAACGTTTCAAAAGCTTCATCTTTGTGTCTCAACAAGTACACATAACCATAACGACTATAATCGTCGATGAAGGTAATGAAGTATCTTTCACCATTCCTTGTCATTGCTTTAAAAGGACCACATACATCCGAATGTATGATTCCTAATAAATCTTTTGCCCTTTGGTTAGTACCACTAAAGGGTTCCTTGGTCATCTTTCCTTGTAAACAAGATTCACACTTATCAAATGAACCCTCTTCATTTGCTTCCAAAAGACCATTCTTTTGAAGTGTTTGAATACGATTCTTGTTTATGTGACCAAGACGACAATGCCAAAGATATAATTCACTTAAACCCATTTTAAGTTTCTTGGTGCTTGATTGGTATAACGAGTTATTAAAGGATGAGTCATCATGAACCAATTCATAAATACCATTAAAAGGCATAGCCTTAAAATAAAATATATCATCCATAAAAACACAAATACCATCGTTTACAAACTTTAATACATAACCATATTGTTTTAGAAGGGAAACAGAAATTATATTCCTAGTCAAACTAGGAGCATACAAAACATTCTTCAAAATGACTTCCAAACCACTTGGAAGCTTCAAGATATAGTCTCCTTGGGCTTCGACATCAACCTTTGCTCCGTTGCCCATGTAGAGACTAGTATCCCCCTTCTTAAAATGCTTATTTCTTTTGAACCCCTGCAACAAATTGCAAATATGAGTTCCACATCCGGTATCTAATACCCATGTGTTTGAAGAAATAACATTAAGTTCAATATGGATCATGAAAGTTGTACCTGAGGTCTGCCCAGCATCCCTCTTGTTTCTCAACTCCTTGAGATAGATTGGACAATTCCTCTTCCAATGTCCTATCTCACCACACTCAAAGCATGGATCGTTCTCCGTAACCTTTGGCTTCTTAAGCCTCGGTTTTGGTGGTCCCGCTTTAGTCTTTCCCTTACCCTTTCCTTTGATGTATCCCTTGCCTTTGGCAACATTTGCCTTGGGTTCGGGGTGATGCCTTTCTTGTTGCCACCCTCATTGATCGTGAGAACTGGTAAAACCCTTTTACCCATCCCTGCCTCGGCTGTTTTGAGCATTGCATGAAGTTCCCCAATGCTCTTGTCCCATCCATTCATGTTATAATTCATGATAAAAGTCTCAAACTTCTTGGTTAGACCATTGAGGATCAAATCCGTGGCCAACTCTTTTGAGACGGGACAATTCAGCCTTTCAAGGCGATCAATGTGGCTTTTCATCTTCATCACATAAGATGATACAGATTGGGTTTCTTCCATTCGACATGCATGAAGCGCTCGAACCGTTTCGAAGCGCTCTACCCTCGCTTGTTGAAGGAACATTTCCTTCAGCTGGGTAATCATGTCGTATGCCCCGTGATGTTCAAAATCCTTTTGAAGCTCGGGAATCATGGTTCCCAACATGAGGCAAGAAACTTGCACAGAATCCTCAGTGTGCTTAACCCAATCCTCGTAGGCATCAACATCATCAATATTGGGTTCATCGGGAATAGGATCGTCCAACACATATGATTTCTTTTCTTGCTTGAGAACAATTCTCAAGTTTCGAAACCAATCCATGAAATTATTGTGGTTTAGACGATCCTTTTCCAGGATAGTTCTCAGTGACAGGTTATGGACGGTCGGGGAGGTAGCGTTGTTATTATTTGCGGCCATTACTACAATATAAACAAAGTTCAATTTTAGTATTTATAAAATGACATTTTAATTATTAATACCCTTTCATGTCTCATAGACAATTAATAATTAAAATCTAGAATCCAACGTTACATTCAAATAATGGTTAGGTGACCTTTATCCCATTATTTAAATTAACAAGGTAGTCAACTTTTGACAATTGCAACCCTTTGCAACTTCTAGTTTATGGGATCGGTTAAACATCTTTATGTTTAGTCGGCATGTTTAATCCCATCAACACCATTGTACGCCATGCTTCGGTGACCCTATTCACATGGTTTCCAACTCAAGTCGTCCTACTTACACACACGTGTGAGTTTACACATACAGGTGGTTAGGTGACCTTTATCCCACAAATATGTTAAACCCACCTCAAACACACAAGTTCCCTAAATGTGGTTAGGTGACCTTTATCCCACAAATAGTTCCCAAGTGATTCGAGTGTTGTATAAAAGGATGGTGTTAAACTTGTTTAAAGGGATTTTGTTTCCATTAATTCTAGTTATGAAAACATTTTGTACCTTACATTTGCATGCATTCAAATGCGTGGTACACTAGTGAAACCAATTTCCAAGGTTCTTTTAATAAAACCCAATTTTATTGCGAAAACATTAACCTTTAATAAAACCATTTTATTACCCATGTTAATGTTTCCAAAAGAACCGTTTGCAGCTTGTTGTTGATTTGAAATTGTTTAACAGTGCATATCCAAATATCACATGAACAATAAATTAAATCAACCATACAAGCAACACATACAACAACAAGTTCATAACCATAGCCAACTAATTTAACATCACTTGTTGACCGAAACAAGTGAGTTATTAGGTCCTTCCTAAGGGTAACACTTGTGTCGGTGAACTCCCACTTGATCCCGCATCCAAATGCTTCAAGTGTCCACTTTGTGTTGTGATTCTCCCATTCGATTTGAGCTTCCAAATGGACTTAAAATTCTGCACCAAACCCCTTTGGGCCTTCAAATATGTTTTCGGTTATTGGGCTTAAATCCCATTAAGAGCTATAAAGCCCTTTGGGCACAAAATTGGCCCAAACCGAAAACATCCTTGTTGCATCTTCTTTTACAAAATTATATATCCTATATACATTTTCTAGTAAAAGTGAAATGCAACTAATCTATTTATTTTACATACCAAATGAAAATAAATAAATTACATAGCCAATAGGAAGAACAAATACATTTAATTATTACAACCCTTTGAATAATCAAATACAAATCACAACACATCCAAACACAAGGTCTCGGCTAGGTTATGAACATCAAGATACATATCCAAATATGTAAGCAAAATCCAAGAGTTTTCCCCTTGAATCACAGATTTTCGGTTAATGTAAAACAAACCGAATATCATGATTCTTGTCCAACAACTAAATCATCCAAATGATTAAATTTTTCAAGATTACAATATGCATGTAAAGTAGAATCTTGAAAACAAGGGAAACACAGACCTGAATTTTCGGTCTGTTGGTGAATAACAGCAAGAAACCGAGAATTCAGTCCAGATGAAGCATGTATCCATATAACCGGCTCTGATACCATTGTTGGGTTTTCACAAGTTTATCAGAGTCATTTTATCCTTATAAAATGAAAATGCAGCGAAATTTGAATGAAAAACTTGTTACAGTTAATATATATAAACCAATTTATATATCTGTTTAAAACCCGTAATGGATCGTTATATGAAAAACCATGCTTACAAACAACCATAGGGTGTTTAGAATCTACCTCTCGAATGGGACAGAGGAAGAAGATCTTTGATCGGCAGCTTCCAAAGTAGGAAACCTCAAGCTTGTCTACCCCAAGCTTCCAACAAAACACCAGGTTGCTAGGATTTTCTTCACTTGAATCGAGTTTCTGTTCTGTTTTCTTCGACCGATCGAGAGAAAAGCAACAGGAACACCGATTGTACCTTTGTGTGTGTTGTAAGTTATCAGAGAGTGGTTGAATGCAATCATATATTGCATGTCCTATGAAACTGAATTCAGAGTGAGAGAAAAGTGGGTGGGACCCATCCCTTTAACCCATCCGCATTTCTCTAATATTCATCCGCATTAGTAAATGCGGATGAACAAACTCTAACCCGCATTTCCCAAATGTAAATTCGTATTTGTAAATACGGATGAGTAGTTCCATCAGCATTTCCACAATGCACATCCGCATTTGTAAATGCGGATGAAGACATTCATTCGCATTGCCTCAAAACACATCCGCATTTGTAAATGCGGATGAGTAACAAAGAAATGCGGACAAAAACACTTGTATTGTTTGTTGAACCATTTGAATAACAATACAAAGTACTCTCTCTAGAATAAATTATCCATATAATTTATTCATAACACTAGTGCAAATATTTAGAAACCCAATTTCTAAATACTTCAAGTGTCAATTTATTACATGATCATATCATAAAATAAATATTGTAGGTGATTGTCTAGCTTGTTATTGGGTATCACCCGACTTGGATCATAACGTACTAGCCACATCAATTCAATATGTGTCTTGGGTAGACCATTCCCAACAGGAACAACATCTCTCTGTTTGTTCTATGGTAAGGATGACCATTTGGTAAAGGATTGTTTACTTCAATCTGTCTCAAAGAGAAGATTTGTAAATCAACAGAAGCATTAAAAGTCTTAAACAACTACTTAGCTACTAAAGGTACTTCTGAAAATGTTCCTTCATTGTATATGCTATGATGAGGTCACACCGAAGAAGCATGTGTTGAACCAGCCAGTTGGTGACATGTTAAGTAAATTATATTTGTTTATAATCAACAATTAGACATTCATAAATTTAATCAGATACATTCACTTATCCCACATAATCAGTTCTAAACTCTAACAAGTTTTACATACTAGCAAAACCTATCATACAACACATACAAATCGATAATAATAACCAACTTGTACATTTTAACCATAATTTAGCTAATTACTTCAGATTTCCAATATAGTAGCTACCTATGCTACTATCATACAACCTAGGCACCATAGGGTTCAAACCACTCATCACATGATGTGAAATAAACTTACTACTTCACATTCAAACCCTGCAAATCCTATTAAGTAAGGACCTCAGATTCACATACGTGTATGGTATTCACTACCACATCATAGTATTCAAAGTATAACATAAGCCAAATAAGTTTTTCAGTTTTGCCATATTGATAAAACATATGTATATCTGCAACAAGGTTCTATCATGTAAACTTAATTGCTACCATTATTCTAGTCAATATAACACCACGTTATAATCTAGCATACACGTTCACTCAAACATCCAATTCCTAAATTCAACATGTTCAAGTTTCCAACAACATAATGTAACTTATGAATTCAACATATTTAACATAATAAACACATATCATCATTCCCAACAACCATTCTAGCATGATCCTAACATTCCATGCATGCTCAAACTATTCAACATCATAACCATAATTATAAAGTTTTCTTATTAGAAGGATGAGATCTAATAATCCACAATTCATCAAACTATCCAATAATTCATCTATTACATGATTCATCTAATCTATATTCATCATTATAACACAACAAACATTGCCTAGATATCAAAATCCAAAGTTTTTAGAAATTAAAGTTTCCACTTTAGAAAAGTCATGAACTACATATTAAAATCATGATTTTCTTGCACGATCCACGTAAACTATAAGCAATAGCATCAATCTAACCTAATTACACTATTTAATTTCATCAGGTTTGAATTTTATAGTGGATGAATGAACTAGGGTTTGTTCATAGTTAAAAATCATGAAAAATCTAAAACTTTAATGATAATTCTTATCTAGTTCACATAATTGATCACAAACTAGACCCCTTTAACTCATTGTATTGATCGAGTTGAGCAAAAATCGAGTGAATGTGTGTGTTGCTAGGGCCGAAATCACAGGGAAGGGGGAGGTGGGTTCTGGTAGGGATGTTCAAAAATATCCAAATCCGAAACCGTATCCAAAATATCTGAAAATCGGATATCCGAAATTTCGGATTCGGATTCGGATTCGGATAGTGATTTTGAGAATTTTCGGATATTTCGGATATCCGAAATATCCAAAATATTTTTCTAAAATTTTAAAAATATTAAATAATAATTAAATATTGCGGATGTTTTTTCGATATTTAGGATATTTTAATAAAAACTTCGAATATCCGAAAAAAATTTCAATAAGAACTATTATATTTTTATAAAATTTATTAAATAATACAAATTTTTTTGAATTCGGATATCCGAACGGATATCCGAATCCGAATACGAATCCAAAATTTCGGATATCCGAAATTTCGGATTCGAATTTGGATAGTGAAATTCACTGTCCGAAATTTTCGGATATCCAAAATTGAATACCCTAGGTTCTGGGCCACTTTTGGGGGGTTGTGAGGGATTAGGGTTTTTTCTGTTTTTTATATTTATTTAAAACTTTCCATCCTAACCCTCTAGTTTTTATTAATTATAAAACTTGCTTTTTAATTGTTTATAAATCATTTTCTTTTTAAGACTTTGTGTTTTATATATTATCAAATAAAATCTTAATCATCCCACATGCTTCTTAATGATATATATATATATATATATATATATATATTATATATATATATACTAGCATGACCCATTCGCTTTGCTGCGCAAACCACGCGTTCAATCATCAAAGAAAACATCATGTTCCAAGTTCAATTATGTTAGGTTAGTGAAACGAATGGTCATTATATCAAAGGATAAAAACTACTCATGTGAAGTCAATACATTACAATGAGACTGATAGTCACAAGACATTTAGGAATAAAGCTTGTACCCGAAATTATTCACTGAGTCAATTGTGCCCTTATGGTTTAATACACGTGCGTTTTGCCGGTTTAATGTTTCTCTGCTCTCTGCGTTTATCGTAGACGTATCTATTTTGTCACCTCTAGTAGTTGTGAATACGTATTTTTATTATACAGTTATTTTGTTTTGTATATAGTGATCTTTGAAACTCTAACATTCATGACACGCACGTTTTGCCTGTTTACTCGTTTGTCCGCGTGTTATCGTAGGTGTATCTATTTTGTCACCACTTAGTCATTGTAAATACATATTCCTGATTATACAATTATTTTTGTTTTATATATGGTGATTTTTGAAACTCTAGCATTCATGACTACAAAGATTGAGACAAAGGTAATGGATTCAAAGCACATTTAATATATAAAATGATAATCTCAATATTGTCAAATTGATCAAATACAATAACAATGTTCTTAAGTGTCTTAAAATTGAATCGAAATTACCATATCTTGTCCACCCTATATAGGTGGTTCCTCCACTTTTATAGAGTGAAATTAGGGCCATCATTTTATAGGGTAGATTGTCCCTTCCTTTATCAATATAGGACAAAGAAACAATAAAATGAATGAATTATTTGAAACAACCAATGGTCCTTTTATAGTAATTTCTTTCGTCGAAATTTCATTCTCTTATTTTATAATACACGCGCACATTGCGACGCGAAAGTTGGGTTTTAATGCTAGTTTATGGTCCCCTTTTATATATTATGGATGGAGGTGAATAACATCCCTTAGCCCCTTTTTCAATATTAAGGATGAAGGTGAATAACATTCCCTCAACTAATGTGGAGGGACGACCTATATTGGTTGTTCATTCAATTTTATACAGTTAGATAAGATGAGAGGCATTTCCTCAATCAAAATGGGATGACTATACAAATGGTCCAATCTGTACTCTAGACCAAGTTCAGTTATGGTTTTGATTAGTGTCTCCACTTTATAAAGTAGATGGTCCCTCCAATTTTGTTTCTTCATCAATATAGGACAAAGAAACAATGAATTGATAAATTATTTGGAAAAGCTAAAGGGTTCTTTTATAGTCATTTTTTAATCTAAATTTTTTATCTCATTCAATGTGGGATGAAAGATAAGGCTTCCACTTTATAAAATAAGTGGTCCGCACATTATTTTTCTTTATCAATATGGGACAAAGAAACAATGAATTAGGGCCTCTATTTTATAGAGTAAGTGGTCACTCTATTTTTTTCTTATCAATGTGGGACAAAAAAACTATGAATTGAAAGAATTATTTGAAAAAACCGATTGGTCCTTTTATAGTCATTTTGTTTCATCTAAATTTTATTTTTTCATTTGATGTGGGTTGAGGAATATGTACAGTCTTTAAAGCAAAAGCAGGACATTATTGGAAGAAGTTTAGTGACACTCGGGGCTTTATGCATATGACATTTGGCATAAAACCTAAAAAATCATGTTTAATTACCTTTGAGGTCATGCTAAATGCTTTATAATGTTTTATAAGTAGGTGGTCCCTCTATTTTTTTTTCTTCATCAGTAGAAAAACAATAAAATGGATGAATTGTTTAGAGAAGCCAAATGGTCATTTTTATAGTCATTTCTTTCATCTAAATTTTAGTCTCTTATTTATAATACCCGAGCGTGTTGTGGCGCAAAACTTGATTTTTAATGCTACTTATGGTCTCCTTTTTATATATTGAGGTGAAGATGAATAACATTCCGTCAACCCTTTTTATATATTAAGCATGAAGACGAGTAACATTCCCTCAACTAATGTGCAAGGAAGACC
This sequence comes from Flaveria sonorensis, assembly GCA_025506505.1. Taxonomy (NCBI): domain Eukaryota; kingdom Viridiplantae; phylum Streptophyta; class Magnoliopsida; order Asterales; family Asteraceae; genus Flaveria; species Flaveria sonorensis. The sequence goes on along the minus strand of CM046437.1, from coordinate 46,465,967 downwards.
TATATAGATGGTTCCTCCACTTTTATAAAGCGAGGATAAGGTGAGAAACCTCCTCTCAACCAAAGTGGGATGACTATACAACTGATCCAATTTGTACTTTAGGCCAAGATCAGTTACACGTTTTAATTAGGGCATCCACTTTATAGAGTAGGTAGTCCCTCAAACTTTGTTTCTTCAGCAATATAAGACAAAAAAACATGAAAACAATAAAATGAATGAATTATTAAGAAAAGCCAAAAGGCCCTTTTGTAGTCATTTCCTTCATCTAAGTTTCTTCTCTCATTCGATATGGGATAAAAGATTAGGACATCCACTTTATAGAGTAAGTGGTCCCTCTATGTTCTTCTTCATCAATATGGGACAAAGAAACAATGAATTAGAGCCTCCACTTTATAGAGTAAGTGGTTTCTCAATTTTTTTCCTTCATCAATATGGGATAAAGAAACAATGAATTACGGCCTCCATTTTATAGAGTAAGTGGTACCTTTATTTTTTTTCCTCATCAATATGGGACAATGGAACAATAAAATAGATGAATTATTTATAAAAAGTCGACTAACTTGGAGGAACGATCTATATAGGTGGTTCCTCCACTTTTATAGAGTGAGGATAAGGTGAGAAACCTCCCCTAAAACAGAATGGGATGACTATACAACTGGTTCAATTTGTATTTTAGACCAAGTTCAGTTACAGTTTAATTAGGGCCTTCACTTTATAGAGTGGTGGTCTCTTAAATTTTATTTCTTTGCAATATGGGACAAAGAAACAATAAATGAATGAATGAAGCCAAATGACTTTTTATAGTCATTTCTTTCATCTAAATTTCTTTCTCATCTGATGTGGATGAGAGATTAGTTCCTCCACTTTACAGAGTAAGTGTTCTCTATTTTTCCTTTCGTCATCAATATGAAACAAAGAAACAATAAAATAGGAGCCTACACTTTATAGAGTAAGTGGTCACTCCATTTTTTTTCTTTATCAATATGGGATAAAAAAATAATAAAATGAATGAATTACTTAGAAAATCCAAAGTGTCATTTTATAGTCATTCTTTTCACCTAAATTTTATTCTCTCGTTCGATGTGGGATGAACAATATATACAAGCCTTTAAAGCACAAGAAGTGCATTATTGGAAGAATTTTAGTAACATCTAGGTTTTTAAGTAACTTTATAGAGTATGTGGTCTCTCAAATTTTATTTCTTTGCAATATGAGACAAAAAAACAATAAAATGAATGAATTAAGCCAAATGACCTTTTTGTAGTCATTTCTTTCATCTGAATTTTATTTCTCATTTGATGCGTATGAGATATTAGTGCCTCCACTTTATAGAGTAAGTGTTCTCTATTTTTTTTTCTTCATCAATATGAGACAAAGAAACAATAAAATAAGAACCTACACTTTATAGAGTAAGTAGTCATTTTATTTTTTTCTTTATCAATACGGGATAAAAAAACAATGAAATGAATGAATTACTTAAAAAAGCCAAAAGATCATTTTATAGTCATTTGTTTCACCTAAGTTTTATTCTTCCATTTGATGTGGAATGAACAATATATATATATATATATATATATATATATATATATATATATATATATATATATATATATATATATATATATATATATATAATTGTAATAACATGCTACGTATAAATCATTAAGATAACACGTATCACTTTTATTTCAGATAATCACATAGTAACCACATAATTATTAATTAGGTCACCAACGTTCAAGGACAACTTGTGTGTGATTACGTGACGTGTATGCAAGACTTAACAGAACTAACGGATTATGTTAGTGGAGTTAACATGGAAATTGCCGGATGTTACATATCAGTACCCATATTAGCCTATACTAAAGTTCAAAGAAAACACAAGACCAAGACCATATGAGATGTGGACTAGGAGAAATCCTGGAAAATATTGAAGGAAAAAAAGAAACTTTCACATAAGATAAGAAAGAGTTCTTTATGAAAAGAGGTTTTCTTATATTTCCTTAAAGATCGTTGATGTTTCTAGAGTAGGATAGAAGGAAACTATCTATAACGAACAATCATACCTCGTTTGAACAGTAAGCAAGAGTAGGAAAGATTCAGATATTATGAATAGTTGGATATACATAGACACATAGATTTTATCCGGGAAGATATAGATTTTTAAATCTTAAAGGATGTAATCTATGGAGAAGTCCTCACACACCATCTAAAACAAATCACAGATAGTATGTGAGGGATTTTATTACATAATGGCATAGATGCAAAATCCATAATCTGAATAAGTAACTTGGTTAGATTACACATTGTGAATAAGCTAGATTCATAAGCTAGGTTTATTTCTATAACTAGATTACACATAGTATTGAAGCTAGATGATATTCAAATGCTCCTCGGTTACGAACTGACTATTTAGATCAAGTTGAGAAATGGTCAATTTAAAACTTGTATTTATCTATGTCTATATATATTAATAAGAGTAAAATGTTATTTCGACCCTAAAGTTTGTTAAATTTGTTATTCAATTTAAAATTTTTTTTGTCATTTCAGTTACTATAGTTTACCAAATGTTGTCATTTTCATCTACTCTACTAACGCCGTTAAAACCTCCGTTAAATATGAGAGAATTTTAGTATTTTTCAACAGCCTATTTATCCAATTAAAACAAATACATCAACTAATAATCAATTAAAACTAAAAAACACATGAAGTGACTAGTGAGACGGGCACTTCGATTAAAAGTTTTGATTAACTCTAACTCATGTTGTTTGATTGAGGTTTGTTGTGGGATTTTAATTAATCTTCACGTTTTGTTCGAACGTGTACCGTTGTTTGATTGAGGTCATACTGTTGTCATGTTTTGTTTGATTGAGGTATACTGTTGTCATGTTCGAACAAACACGACAATAGTAGACCTCAATCAACAAAGTGTGACAACAACAGATCTCAATCCCACAGCAGACTTCAATCGAACAACAATATATGTTCAAACAAAACATGAAGATTAATTGAAACCCACACCAGATCTCAATCGAACGACATGAATTAGAGTTAATCGAAGTTTTATCGAAGTGTCCGGTCTCACTTATCGCTTCATGTGTTTTTTATTTTAATTAATTTATTATAATTGGATAATTAGGGCGTTGAAAAAGATTAAAATATTTTTATATTTAACGGATGTTTTAACGGAGTTAGTTAAATGAATGAAATGATAACATTTTGTAACTACAGTGACTGAAATAACAAAAAAAAATTGTGGTATGGAAAACTCACATGGATTATAAAGGTGAACAAATAAAAAGTCTTATTTTAAACGCCGACGATATGCTATAGTTGAAATAGAATATTCAACGAAAGATGAGGGACTAAAATACATTTTTTTCTATTAATAAATAATAGTTTTTGGGGACCCATGTCCTCTTTTGATGCTTTCATTCTCTGTTTTACCTGCCCATTTGTAACTCAACAACTCATCCTTCAATCTCGCTTTTCCTTGGGAACCGCCAAAATCGTTACGTCCTAAATTCATTTTGTTCATATTATAATTTATTTTATTTCTTTTATTTTTTGTTTTTGGCAATGATTTAACTATTTCAATTCGTATAATTGGAATCCCAATCACTAGCGAAGCTTCAGGGGGGGGGCCCTCTTTTTTTTTTTCCGTCAGTAATCTTAATTTTCGGCTCGACAGTGTAAATTTTCGCTCCGGTAGTGGAATTTTTTAATAAATATAGTGTTCGCCCCCCTTAAAAAAGTTTACTTTCGCCTCCGCCTCCTAAACCGTGGTTCAAGCTCCGCCACTGATCCAATCTAAGATACCATTGTGCATCCTCTACCACCGCCTTGATTGTTTCTTATTGTCATGTTTATTTTTGCCTAAATCAATAGAGTATTCCCTTTGATTCTGCAGAGTACGCATAGTTTCTCACTCTATTACTTGATTTGAACTTGAAGTACATTGAAACTCTATTTTAAGGTTCAATAGGTTCTTCAATAAAATTATTGTTTTGGATAAAGATTTAGCTTTTCATTCCAATTTTCACTTTTAGGTCAACTTTTAAAATAATATATCTATTAAAGACATATACATGTCATGGAGTGCACAACTTTCTGACTTATCGCAACCCTAGCATTTTTGTTTTCATTTAATTCAGCATCAACAGTTGTATTCAATTTAGTATCAAACGTTCAGTAACTTTCATCTCATTTAGCTTTCATGTTTATATTTGAACTAAATTGTTGTTTTTTATTGGATTTAGTTATTATAAGTTAGATTGCTTGTGGTTTGATAGGTTGAATGAGTGGTAATTAAGCCTTTTGCCATCTGGGTGAGTTGAGTTCAAAGGAGACGGTGTTAGGTAAGGTTTCATCAGAAGTGCAAGTAGAAAGTTTAGGCCGAATGATAGAGGTGAGGTAAGAACCGGATTATCCATTGACAATAGATTATATTCATCACGGCGTGTTCCAATATGATAACTAGAATTTGCGACGCGCGCGTTGCCGCGGATCTCTTTTGGGGTTTTTTTTCACGAAATTGTGATTCGCGCGTTGATAGGGTAAAAAGTATATGTTAAATAACAAAAGAGTTAATGTCTTAGACATAACGTTAAAAAATAGCGTTTAAAAAATAACATTTAAAAATCATAAAAAACAAAAATCAACTTAAGCGAAACCCTAAATAACCCTTGCGCATTGCGGAGTGTTTTCTTCTATTTAAACCCTATGTCGCGACGAACCGTTTAAACTAAAATATAATGCAAAACGTAGAATAGATAAGAAGTTTGCAAGCCAAAACGATAACAAAAATACACAAACAAAAGAATGTTAAAAAAAGAAGTCAATGCTCACTGAAAAAAATATAGGTTAAATAAATTATCGTTTAAAGAAAAAGAATAAATAAAAAAAACTTATCGTCAAAAGAAAAGGAATAAATAAAATTGTTTCGTTAACATTTAGTTGAATTTAATCCAATAGCTATTTGACATTTTGTTAGTTATTTGACATTTCATTAGCTTAATATATACCTATGTGAGAGATCATTTGAATTTATTGGATCACCTTCTAAAATACGTGGCTGTAAACCAAGGTAAATAATAAGGAAATTAAAAATCAAAAGAGGAACAACGGGAAGCCAGATCGATTCGAACCAAAGTCTCACCGTGGTGGTGAAGCGCACAGCCAGCAGACCAAAAGTCTTTTAACATATACAAATAGAAATTTGACAAAAATTGCTGCATCAGCAGCTTGTACCAGCTTCTTCATCACTTGTACATAACTACTGTACACACCGACATGTCTTTTTAATAATATATATAATAAGATACAAGTTTCTCAAGTGTTAATTAAGGTGATGTCTAAAGCTATTAAAAGCCAATTAGTAGTTGCACGTTGGCCTTGGCTTCTTGTTGTAGCTTATGAAGCAATCAATTGATGGTCACCTAGACAATCGGATACATTTGACGAACTAAAAAAGGCATAAATATGCCATCTTTGTCAAATTTGATGTCTCTTATCGGTTAATGCTTAGTAAGTTAGTAACACCAAGTTAGTATTATTCGTTATGTTAAGAATTGAACCCATAACCTCAAGAGAAGCAAAACTTTTTATCTCTCTCGGATCATTAGACCAAAAGATGGTTAACTATTGTCTATCTAATTATATCATTGGCATAACTTTTTTCCCCTTTAAATTTGGTTGCCCTTGTAGCTAGGTGTTTATTTGAAAGCATAAACCAGTGGTTGACTTTGACATTTGAGCTATTGCATTTGGTATTCTTCCTCTATATGGTATTTGGTCAAACACTAAAATTTTAAGGACTCACTTAAACTCATATATTATTTTTGTATGTCATTTATTGTTAGGTAGGTATTATCCTATTTGAAGCATGAGGGATTATCTAATTTGAACATAATGTGAAATTGACTGTTTAGTTGTCAGCAAAATAAAAGTTGAAAAAGATACATCTGTTGTATTTACTCAAAGTATTTTTGATAAAGGTTGTCATTTTTTCAAAATAAACTAATATTTTCACAACTGGTTCAGATCGATAGGTCCGACCGGTCCAACTGGGATCAAAATGGTCAACAATCCGATCGCATATGTCTTCGTTTTGTGTTAAATAACTGGCTGGTTGTAAGCGAACTGGAGGTCGAATCGGCAACGAGTTGGCCGAACAATCGGACCTGTATTTCCCCATTTTTGGGACCATCAAACGTTAGGCGATATTCAAAATCGACACTTAAAAAGGTATATGCATTCTAAATCGTAGTTTCCGTAGGAGTGTGTCGAAGTCTTATCTATAAAAAAATGTAAGATAAGATAATTAGAGAGAAGAAGAAGAAAAAAAAATATGAGGAATAAAATAGAGAGTTGAAAGCGACAGTTCTCTCTATGCTAGGGTTAAAAGAGTTTCAATTGAGAAAAGTTCACAAGATTAATTCCTATAAAAAAACCAGCTTACCAATTAAACCCTACCCACCAATTGTTTACAAGACATGTAAAATTAATTAAATTACATAAAAATAACAAGTTAATTTAAAGTAATAACATGTATAGAATTTTAAAAATGTTCTAATTTGAGATATTTTAACAATATCTATTATTTTTTATAATTTTTAATATTCTACTTTTATAATGTTGTCCGGTTCTTAAATCTGGTCCGACCGATCCGACCATTAAAAATCTTTCAATCATCTGATTCATAGTTTCTATAAGGTTATGAAAACATTGTAATAAACTCCAATGTCATTTGCATTTTCCATACTTGAAATGGAGGTTAAACAAATAAGTAGAAAGTCTACTAAAAGGACTCACTGCACAAAACGGGTTTGGGCCGGACCCGGGCCCGGGTACAAAACCGGGTTTGGGCCCAACCGGGTTTTTTGTACCCGGGTATTGGTGAACCCGGGTACGAACCCGGGTCGGGTTCAGCGAGATACAAACCCTACCCGGTATACCCGGGTAGGGTCGGGTCGGGTTCGGTTCGGGTATGAAACCCGGGTTCAACCGGGTTTTTGCCTTTTTTTTTTTTTTTTTTCTTTTCTTGTGTGTGTGTCGAACACCGGGTCGTATGTTTTTTTTTTCTTATATTTTCTTTTTTTTTTTTCTTTTTATTTTTTTTTCCTAACCGGGTTCACTTGAATGACAAAAATTTAAACAACTTAATATATAAATATATACAAATCTTGAGCAGAAAATGTTACACTTATAATATACAAATATTAAATACTTTTTATATAAAACATTTGAATGACAAAGAAATTTAAAAAGAACATGAAAGACATATAATATTAAAACAACTTAAAAATAACAATATCGTCTAATTTTATCTACTACGAGATGCTTGATCAAATGCTAATTCTTCATCGGATATGCCAGAAGATACTCCGTCTTCTACCTCTTCATCATGTACTTTAGCTTCGAGTGTAATCTCGTCTTCGAGGCTTGTTTGGTCTTGTATACGATCCGTTGCGTCTAAGTGATCCTTTAAACAAATGCACATCTCCACTGCTTCCGGAGTTAGTCTTGTTCTTCGTAATGATATTACCCTGCCACTAAAGAAAAAGCAGATTCCGAAGCTACCGTAGAAGCTTGGACGCTTAGTAAATCACGGGCCATAGCAGAAAGAATCGGAAATTGAGATTCTTTTCCTTTCCACCAAGCCAAAATATCGAATGCACGATAATCTTCGGTAGTCATAGTGGAAATAAAATCCGTTCCACTATATCTACCGAGCTCACTTGTTGGGGTGTTACCTCTTTGACGTTTAGCCGTCACATCCCGAACAACATTCAACATAGTCAAAACAGGGTCTTTAAACGAGGTACTAGCACTTGAGGTTGATCCGCTTGGCATGGTTATGTTTACGTTAGGCCCATATCTATTTAAATAAAAATTATAAATTGTTTTCAAACTATGATTAAAATTTTCTTTTGCCTCGTTTGAAAAATCAGGGTTTTCGTCATGCATATCCAAATTGTCATTTATCTCATCTATCAAACATTCAACCCCCGCAACATTTAGAAACGGATTTAAAGCGGCGGCACACGTAAAAACGGGTGGTAAGTCCTTAAAATATTTTTTAAACTTTTCTTTCATTGGTTCTATCATTTGATTAAACATATTATTTTTATTTTGAAAATTTTTAAAATTCAAAGACATAAAATATAGTTCTTGAAGCACCGAATAACTAGTGGAATAATAAACTCCCGATAATTTTGTTGTTGAGTTTTTAAAAACCTCAAGAAACTCGGATAGACGTTGAAGATTCTCCCAACCCGCATCCGGAAATGGGTCGGCTTCACCATTATCCGAAAGACTATTATGAAAAGCTTTCAAAGTGCCCTTTTGTTTTAAAGCACATTCAAACATGTGACAAGTCGAATTCCACCGAGTAGGTACATCCCAATTAGGACCTAAAAATCTAGAGTGCGTATCCTTACAAAGTTGTTTATAATCTTGATATCTTCTTCTACTTTTTTTAAAAACGTCATGTAACATAAATCGAAAAGATGTAATAAAGTTATTAACATATTGCCCGGATAGTCCGTCTTGCACTACTAAATTAATAATATGTGCAACACAACGAGTATGGAAAAAATCACCGTTTGCAATCGGAAGATATTTTAATTTTAATTTTTCAACCGCGGTTGTGTTGTTAGAGGCGTTATCAAATGCAATTGAAAAAAGTTTATTTTCTAATTTAAAAGTACTTATTACATTATCTAAAAAGTAAAACAAAAATTCTCCGGTGTGTGGATGCGGAAAAAGATCAAATGCAATCGTACGTTTCATCAATTGCCATGAATTGGGATCCACCCAATGAGCGGTGACGCAAAGGTACGATTCGGGTAAACCGTGTGGAGCCGACCAAACGTCACTAGTTAAGTTTACACCGGTATTTAAATTTTCAAATAATACAATTAAATCATTTTTTGCTTGTTTCCATAATTTTAAACAATAACGTCTAAGTGTAGTACGACTTACGTGAGTGTAACGAGGTTGAAGCGTCTCTCGAATTAAGTTGGTCAACCGAGGATTGTCGAAGTGACTAAAAGGCAAAGCTTCTTGAATCACGAACTTCGCCATTCGATCTCGAACCGTATTAACATCGTAATTAAAGATTCCACCGTCTCCACCCAATTGTGTTTGTTGCGAATCCGGATTACTTTTCAACGACTTACAAAACTTCTTGCTAATGTGTTTGTTTAAAGTCGTGTTAGAATCTTTAGCAAGCAAAGCTCCACAAAACTTGCAACGAGCCTTTACAGACCCGTCACTCAACTCAACCATATCCCAATTGCACCAAACATCCATGTTACGATTGTGTGCAAGAACACGAACGACGGTTGGAGCGTTGGACGAACCTTGACCAACGGAAGATTGTGAGTGAGCCATATCAAGATTGAAGAGAGTGAAAGTGTAAAACGAGAGAGTGAACGTGTAAAGCGAGAGTAAACGAGAGTATTTTTTGCGTTTTTTGCGTATGTTTTTGCGTTTGAGACTTGGGTACTAAACCATATCAACCCACACCTATTTATACTAACTTATAAGCCTAAAAGTGACAAAAAAACGGTCACAAATCGATCCCAACGGCTATATAGCCGTTAAAAAACGGCCACTTTTTAAAAAAAAAAAAAAACGGTCGAAACCGGGTACAACCCGGGTTCAACCGGTTCCGGGTCGGTCGGTCGGGTTCGGGTCGGGTTCTAAGAAATTCTAGAAAATCATACCCGGTTCCAACCCTACGGTTTTTTTTCGGGTCCAACCCGGGTATGCATATACCGGGTCGTCCCGTACCCGGTTCCGGGTCGGGTCCGAACCCGGTTTTTATGCCCAAGTCTAGGTGCAACAAGTAAATCCCCTGTTTCTACTCTCTATTGTGTATCTGAAAGGATAATCTTTCCAACTTTTTAGGTCTCAAATAATACATTATTAATTTTCATCACATATATAGTTTTTTCTTTCTTATTTAATATTTTATTTTTATATTTGCCGGGACAAAAGAATAGGCAGATTCCCTCATGCCACAGGGAGGACGCACCTAAGGCCCCTTTTGATTCACAGAATTCTAAAAAACTCGAATTAAAATTGGAAAATTTTTCATTTAAAATCTTGTTTTGTTGGTCAACGGATGGAATTGGAATCGAAAAATTTCTCACATTCCTTCCACTTCTCCAAGGAATGTTTAACATTCCAATGAAATGTTTAAAAATAACATTTCAATTTCACTCAAAATTAACCAACCAAACACATTATCAATTTTAACAAGATTCCAATTCCTTTGTAAAACATTTTGCGAACCAAACGACCCCTAAGAATAAGTAGATTTCCTCCTGGCACGAGGATTACGCACTTAACGATTTACTTGCTGCAAGTTATATCATCTCTCTCCATTGTCCCCGAATAGATAATACAAACCAAATTTTAAACGTTGAATGCTTGTAGCATATCAGATAGGTAACTTTGATGTTGAATTATTTGTAGATGGAGTAATGCTCAAATGACTGTAATATCTTTTGGTGGGAAACATAACATAATAAAGTCTATAAAGATAACACATGGCACCTTTAAACATTCTTTAATTTTATCGTATAAATACATGTATATTACTTCAAACTAGTTTAGATACACGTGTGTTACACGGCTGAAAATAGAAAAACTATATGATAGATATTATATGTATAATCTAATATGTTTATAGGTGAGACATCAAGGAATCAATAAAATTATTATATATAACAAACATATTTGAGTTATAAACAATCAAATACAAAAAAGACAATAACTATTATTCATAAGAATATATTATATATAATTTCAATTTGGCTTCAAGGTGGACTGATTAGAAAAATGTCATGTGCCTTCAAGAGATTTTAATTTATTAGTATTGAATATGTTAGGTACTCGTATATTACACGGATTGAAATATAAATTATATAATAGATTATAAATATGTATAATCTAATCTATGTTAGAGATAACATATTAATAAAATTATTATATATAACAAATATATTTAAGGTATAAACAATAGTATATAAAAAAGTTATTCATAATATACCTAAACCTTTATATATTTTTTTGAAATATTTTAGTTTTAATAATGATTAGCTACAAATTAAACTATATTTTAACAAAATTAAGTCTTATTAAAGTTTTTTTAATAAATTAATATTTATGTCTAAAAGAAATTATCTTGATTATTATAGTATTAAATGTAAGTTATTAATAATACTTTTATGAAGTCAAGATTTTTACCAAATTATACATTTATTGTAATGGTGACACATGTACAATCCTTAGTAGAGCTTAGGTGGAAATTGAAGAGGACATGCTAAAACGTGGTCATGTGTCTGATAGTTATTTTAGTTTTTTATAATAGATATTTGTGATCAAATCTTATTTGTTATTGTTTTCTTAAAAATCAATATGACATGTTATTTTGAAATTATATAATTGGTTACTATATATAATAACTTAAAAGACAAAATTACAAAAAACATCATTTAAGTTTATATAAAGTTGCAGGTATCATCTTTTATATCTAAAAAACACTCTAAGCATCCTTTATGTTAATATTTTGTAATGGATTTCATCTTTTAGACTAACTATCGTTAACTTTTTCAGTTAAGTCAATGACAATTTGGTCTTTTTACCTCTAAAGGACTATTAATGTAGCTTTTTCAAATATAAAGGACGTTTTCTGTAACTCTTTTATCTTTTACTTAATTTATGTATTTTTACAATAATACATATACATATTAATTTTTATATAACATAAATATATTATTTAATTATTTTCAGACACGTGTTATATATGAATATAAATTGTATAATTATTATTATTTAATTATTTATATTATTTAAAATACGTGGATGAAAAAAAATATATATATATATATATATATATATATATATATATATATATATATATTTATATCTATTTATCCAACATTCCATGTATCTCATCTGAGAAAGTGCTTAGCCGACGAGGATATGATTGTGCCACTGGAGGATGTTGAGGTAGATGAACGGCTCAATTATATGGAGTAACCAGTGGCAATCATTGACCGAAAAGAGAAGAGATTACGGAATAAAGTGGTTCCACTGGTGCGAGTACAGTGGAGGCACAAGAAGGGATCCGAGTCTATGTGGGAGACTGAGGAAGATATGAGACAGCATTATCCATAACTGTTCGAGGAGTGATAGGTTTAGGGGACGAAACCTATATAAGGGGGGTGGACTTGTAACACCCAGAAATTTTTTTAAAAAAAAGAGAAAAGAAAAGAAAAGAAAAGAGAAGTATAAAAAAGAAAGGTGAAATAACCCAAGTTAAGGGGTTAAAGTTGTGCAAGAGACAAACTTTATTATAATTATGTTTAAAAGGTGAGCATGGCCGCCCACACCCTGCTCACCAACTACCTTCGACTGCAAAAAGTAAAAGAAAAGATTTTTCCATAGGTTTTAGAGAGAAGAAGAAGAAGATCAACTTGAAGGTAAGTTTTTTGGTGTGTTTAGTTCAGTTTCAGCTGAATTTTTAGCTTGTGGACCGAGTCTTATGTGTTCCTCTGTGTTTGGTTGGGTGTTTTTGGTGTGTTTAGGTGTTTGATTTGAACTCCAAGTGCTCTCGAGTTTGGAGGAGTTTAACTCGAAGGCTGCTGTAGATGAGTTCTAGATCCTCGATTATTCTGTTTTAAACTTGTTTTGGGGCTGAAATGCATATAAACCTTCTTTTTACAACCTTCAGTGTGTGGGACCGTATGTGTTCCCCTGTTTTACATGTGTGTGTGTGTGTGTGTGTTTATGGATGTTTTGACCGAATCATGTGATTGTATACTTGTTCTATATGCTTAATATGCTAGATTTAGGCTAAGAATACGTTAGGGTGATGAATGGGAACTGAAATTAGTATAAGTTAGAACAGGTGAACTGCCCATGCGCCTAACATTTTTGCACATGCGCCTAACACTTGCCCATGAGCCTGCATAGTACTCATACGCCTAAGTTTTTGCCCATACGCCTAAGTTCTGCCCATGCGCCCAAGTTTTCCCATGCGCCCAAGTACCCATGCGCCTGCATAATACTCATTCGCCTACATAGTACCCATGCACCTGAGTTTTTCCCATGAGCCTAAGTTTTCCCCATGTGCCAAAGTGTTCCCATGCGCCCAACTGTTCGTGCGCCTGTATAGTGCCCATGCGCCCACATAGTGCTCATGAGCCTAAACTGACTTAGGATTTTTCTGAAATTTTAGGAAATAGAAATTTATGATTAAGCTCTGTAATGTTTTGGTGGTTTATGTTTGTTCATGTTATGCATGTTTGTGGTCTGTTATTGATGTTCCTTATTCCGTATTATTACGTGACTTTACGTGGTGTGTTAATGCTCTTATACGTAAAGTATTATCATATAAGAAGCGCAAGATTAAAGATAATGAAAAGTGCAACATAACTGTCACACCCCAACCTTAACGGCGGAAACGTCGAGATGTGAGGGTTAAGATTGTTCATGCTACACAACGCTAATTTAAGATGATGATAATATTAAATATCAATATTCATGACATCCATTTAAGAAATAACATAAGTTCAAACATTTAACAATACATAAGATTTCCGACGTCAAAAGATATTAATTGTCTTTTTACTTTAATCTAGGTCCAATCCTAGATGTAAGTAAGTCTTCAAAGCATGCTAAGCAATATCATTTCCTGAAACATGTTAAAAATAATGTCAACAACATGTTGGTGAGTTTCCATAGATTTTCATACATAGGTATATATCAAAGATGGCAATTCACGTCATAGGTTATTGAAATAAGTAAATAAAGATGGATGAACAAATGTAACAATCAAACCTTGACAAATATGGTCATTACAAGATTAAACGATTAGCTAAGTGTATTTGGTTCCCATAGTGCTCAAGAATACGACACTAGGAGCCGGCAATAACCTCGGCTTTAGCACCAAATAGGCTTGTCAGGCCCATAGATCTATGACGTCGCCAGGCTAGCAATAGTTAATGATTGTATCTTACAAGGGTCATCACATGATAGTTACAAGATTTTAAATAACCATGACAAAATAAGATGAATTGCACAAGTGTTACAAGATTAAAAGCATGGTTACAAGTGTGTTTATGATACGTTTAACATGTTTCACCTCAAAAGCGTGAAATAATATAAAAAGGGGTATGCAAACTCACTTGACTTATAAAGATGAGCAAATAAGAAGTCTTGTATGTTCAACCTAAATGAACGACGTATTAAGTTAAACATGATTGGTACACGGGAATTCATGGTTTAAGTTTGTGTTTAAATCATTAACCCATGATTTTAAACTATAAGATATATATTTTTTTATTTTAATATTTAAATGATTAAATAATAATTTTAGTGATTAGAACCATTAATAAAAGTTAAACTTTTATTATTAAGAATTATTATTTACTATTTGTTAAAATAGTAAATTTGTAAGTTTAAATGTTTTAAGATAAGTCTTTCAAATGCAAAAGATGCACATTTTAAATATGTACATATATATATATATATATATATATATTTATTCTCATTCAAATATATAATTTGGACTTGTAAATATTTTATAAAAAATGAAGATTTATTAAATTGAAATTTTTGGGAATTAAAGGAAATTAATATTCTTTACAATTTAAAGTTTATAATTATATTTTATAACACATTCTTTTTTATAATTTTCAAGATAAAAGAATAAAAATTTATTAATTGCATTTCTAAAAAAATTAAAAGAAAATTATTTTATTTGATTTCTGATTAAAAATGACTTTTAAATAATGGATAACAATATTAAAATGTTTTCTGAATTTTTAAAACTCAATGAAACACTTTAAAAAAAAGATGCAGGGACTCGGGTTCGAACCCGGGTCCCCTGCATAACAACACCAAACCTTAACCAACGGGCCAAGGCCCTGCTTTTGAAAGGAAACAGAAATGAAAACATAAAACTAAGTTTCTGGAAAAACCCCAAATTTTCGCATGAACCCTAGTTTCAAATTGAATCAAATCGAACCACCAATCGATGATTACACCCAAATTAACCATGGGGCTTTTTTTCCCCGTGTAAAAACGAATCAAAAAATTACCTGGTTGATGTTGTGTTTGTCGATTTAAGGTTCGCACAAAGCTGCGACTATGTTCTTGAATCAATGTTTGATGCGTGTGTGTTTTTGGTGAAATTGAGTGTGCAGGGAGTTTAAGAAACTCAAATGGGAAGTTTTGCCTTGATTTTATAGTTTCAATTTATCCGTTTGAGTACTCAACGAGTTCCATGTTGTTCTCGGTTGTTTTAAATCGAATTGAACGCGTTTAAAGCCGTTTCAGGTGGAATTAAACGTGCCATTGATTTCTAAATGATTAAATGGTCGTTATAGCATGATTAATTTCATCGATTTGCAGGTAGAAACGAGTTGAAGTGTTAATTGGTTTTGGTTTCGTGTTTTAACACGCAATTAAGGTCGATTTGATCGGTTGTGAGTTCGAGACGGGGTCGTGAGCGGTTTTTGAATGATTTGGGAGGAAAATTTTTTGAGTTTTAAGCAGTTTTAGGGTCGCCGGCGTCGCGTCGGAGCTTTGCCGGCCGGCGACCAGAGAAACGGGGGTGTGGGTTGGGTTGTCTTTAAAATTTGCCCCCAGGCCCCTAAGGTTTAAGAATTGACAAAATTAATTCAAAGTTTAATTTAAAAGAAATTTATAGTTTTAGCCCCTGTAGTTTTATTCTTAATATTTAATGCATATTTTTACTAATTTACAAGTTTTTAATTATTAAAATTATTTGTTTATTATTTATAAACATTATTACCAATAGTATTATTATTGTTGTTATTATTATTATTATTAATTTTTTTTATCATTAATTTCTTAATTATTTAATTTATATTTAAATTATAAAGGTTCAAGGAATTACAAATAAGTCCCCGTATTTCCATAAATGACAAATCACACCCTTACAAGAGATAACGAAACTTAACAAACGTTTCACAAAATACAAGAGGTCACAGTCTCCCCAACTTTAAGAAATTTCGACCCGAAATTAAAAGACAAAACTAAACGAACAGATAGGGATATTTCTTCTTCATGAAATCCTCGCGTTCCCACGTGAATTCAGCTCCTCGTTTGTTTTCCCAATGAACCTTGACGATGGGCGTGGTAGTTGTTCGGGTCTTCTTCAACGTTTGGTCCATAGTCTCGACAGGTTTCTCGACAAAATGTAATGACTCGTCAATTTGCATTTCCTCCAAAGGAACATGCAAATTTTCATCGGCCAGACATTTCCTCAAGTTTGAGACATGGAAGACAGGATGAACCCCGCTAAGTTCGGAGGGTAGTTCCAGTTTGTAAGCCACTTTCCCAACTCTTTTCAGAATTTTGAAAGGTCCTACAAAGCATGGGGCTAGTTTACCCTTCTTCCCAAAGCGAACAACACCCTTCCATGGAGAGACCTTAAGAAGAACCATGTCGTCGACTTGGAATTCCAACGGTTTGCGTCTTTTATCGGTATAACTCTTTTGACGACTTCTAGCCACCTCAAGGTTATTTCGGATTTTGGAGACTTTGTCGGTCGTTTCTTGGATGAGTTCAGGACCAGTAATAAGATTTTCACCAATGTCAGTCCAACAGATCGGTGAACGGCATTTGCGACCATATAAAGCCTCGAATGGTGCCATCTTGATGCTTGAGTGATAACTATTGTTATACGAAAATTCCGCTAACGGTAGATGCGTATCCCAGTCACCACCAAAATCAAGAACACAAAGACGTAGCAAATCCTCTAGGGTTTGAATGGTTCGCTCGGTTTGACCGTCCGTTTGAGGATGGTACACCGTGCTTAAATCCAGTTGAGTACCCAAGAGTTCTTGCATAGACGACCAAAAGTGCGAAGTGAAACGAGCGTCTCGGTCGGATATGATATGCAAAGGTACGCTATGACGGCTCACAATCTCATCAATACAAGCTAACCTTGATGTTTTGTAAGTGTCACGTATGGGTATGAAATGTGCTGACTTGGTCAATCGGTCAACGATCACCCATATGCTATCATGACCACGAGAGGTGCGAGGTAGTTTTGTTATGAAGTCCATAGATATGTGTTCCCATTTCCACATGGGAATCTCGGGTTGTTCAAGCAATCCACTAGGATGTTGATGTTCGGCTTTAACCTTCGTACACGCAAGACACTTGGCTACGTAATTTGCGATGTCTCTCTTCATTCCAGGCCACCAGTATTGTCCACGTAGATCGATATACATCTTATCGGAACCAGGGTGAATCGAGTAACGAGTTTGATGAGCTTCATTCATGATAAAGGTACGAAGATTATCACGGCTTGGAACCCAAATTCGATTCAAGAAATACATCAACCCATTGGGTTTTGTTTCCAATTGAGCTCTAAGATTTTACTCCAATTCCTCTCCCATTTTACCTTCCTCTTGAACCGCTTGTTGAGCCTCCAAGATACAGGTCTCGATGTCATTCTCAATCCTCAAATTTTGCAGCAGCACCGTAGTCTCGTTAACATCCAGACGAATCTCAGTATCAAATTCCCCCAAGGTATCAAACCATTGTCGTCGATCGCGAATTTCTTGAAACGAGATCATCTTATTATGAGTCTTACGACTTAGTGCGTCGGCTACGACATTTGCCTTTCCAGGGTGGTAACGTATGTCACAATCATAATCACTAATCAACTCGACCCAACGACGTTGTCTCATGTTGAGATCCTTTTGATTAAAAACGTGTTGAAGGCTTTTGTGGTCGGTATAGACGATACATCGGGTTCGAACCTGGGTCCCCTGCATAACAACACCAAACCTTAACCAACGGGCCAAGGCCCTGCTTTTGAAAGGAAACAGAAATGAAAACATAAAACTAAGTTTCTGGAAAAACCCCAAATTTTCGCATGAACCCTAGTTTCAAATTGAATCAAATCGAACCACCAATTGATGATTACACCCAAATTAACCATGGGGCTTTTGTTCCCCATGTAAAAACGAATCAAAAGACCTCTTTAATTACCTGGTTGATGTTGTGTTTGTCGATTTAAGGTTCGCACAAAGCTGCGACTGTGTTCTTGAATCAATGTTTGATGCGTGTGTGTTTTTGGTGAAATTGAGTGTGCAGGGAGTTTAACAAACTCAAATGGGAAGTTTTGCCTTGATTTTACAGTTTCAATTTATCCGTTTGAGTACTCAACGAGTTCTATGTTGTTCTCGGTTGTTTTAAATCGAATTGAACGCGTTTAAAGCCTTTTCAGGTGGAATTAAACGTGCCATTGACTTCTAAATGATTAAATGGTCGTTATAGCATGATTAATTTCATCGATTTGCAGGTAGAAACGGGTTGGAGTGTTAATTGGTTTTGGTTTCGTGTTTTAACGCGCAATCAAGGTCGAATTGATCGGCTGTGAGATCGAGACGGGGTCGTGAGCGGTTTTTGAATGATTTGGGAGGTTAAAATTTTGAGTTTTAAGCAGTTTTAAGGTCGCCGGCGTCGCGTCGGAGCTTTGCCGGCCGGCGACCAGAGAAACGGGGGTGTGGGTTGGGTTGTCTTTAAAATTTGCCCCCAGGCCCCTAAGGTTTAAGAATTGACAAAATTAATTCAAAGTTTAATTTAAAAGAAATTTACAGTTTTAGCCCCTGTAGTTTTATTCTTAATATTTAATGCACATTTTTACTAATTTACAAGTTTTTAATTATTAAAATTATTTGTTTATTATTTATAAACATTATTACCAATAGTATTATTATTGTTGTTATTATTATTATTATTAATTTTTTTTATCATTAATTTCTTAATTAATTAATTTATATTTAAATTATAAAGGTTCAAGAATTACAAATAAGTCCCCGTATTTCCATAAATGACAAATCACACCCTTACAAGAGATAACGAAACTTAACAAACGTTTCACAAAATACAAGAGGTCACAATAACGAATGAATGAAAGTCTTGCAAGCAAATTTAAAGAGGTTCACAACTCACTGAAGAGTTGTTAACTCAACTGTGTGCGATGTAGCTTGCGATCTTGGCTAACCCATGAGGGTATACACACAGGGGGGTCAGTCTTGATGACTGATCCGTACGTGCGAAATGGGATCCTTGTCGGTTAACCCTAAGACTGAGGTGGCTTCGTGCCTAATGATGGGGTATAGCTTATGACAGGATCTAGATAGAAGTGAAATATAATGAAAAAGTGCGAAACGAACGATTATGAACGATGATAAAAGATAATAGTGATATTATCATGATGTATGTATGTTGTGTGATCACGAACGAAAGTAAAGAAAAGGTTTTTACTAAAGGTAAAGTCTTTTATTATTTAAAACTAGAACTCACTCAGCAACGCTGACTTTTTATGCATTTTCAGTTGGCAGGTAGCTTGTTGCTGAGGATGGCACGAGGGTGAAGCTACTTGGCAGGCAAAGACTGGCATCCATCTCAGGCAATAATAATGATGTTGTTGCGTAATACAACTAATTGATCTTTTGTAATCTTTTAAACGACGATGTATTACTTGGCAAATGTATTTATTAAAGCATGAAATGTTTTTGATGAATTATTCCACTGCAATGTTTTATTTACTTAATAAATCTTAATATGTTTTGATATAAATGAGGTTGTGATTGACCAACTGTGGGGTTCCCGGGAACGGGGCCTTACAATTTGTAACGAGTTGAGGTTAACACTAACAGGCGTTAACTTTTCTGTTATATCTAAGAGCATTTTCGTCTTTTCACTTTATAAAGACTACCAATGTAACTTAAAGGGACTGTTTATGAAATTTAATATATACAAGGGACTGTTTGTGTGTTTGTGTTCATATACACACACACGCGCACACACACACACATACACACACACACAGACACACACACATATATATAACCTTAGGTTCAGACCAGATCTTACCACCACCACTAACCACCGACGAACACCACCACTAACCACCAATGACCACCACCAAAAACCACCACATCCCACCAACAACCACCATTACCGCTAGCCATTGGCATCAATTGAATCATCATCATCATCATACTCACTGCATCATCACCACCATCGCAAGATCACCATCATCGCCCCATCATCATCATCTTCACCTCCATAATCACACCATCATCATCATCATCTCACCAAATTCACCTTCCTTTTCCCCCTATAATAGCATCGGTGATTGGGTAGCAGTGCACTAACAGAAAGACAAACTAATTTAGGGTGGTGTGTTGGTCGTGCGTGGGTGTTCGGTGGTGGTTTAGATCTCGATTAGGGTTCATATTTCTTGTGAGCATATAGTGAACAACAAAAGGACAAGCAAATTTCTTATAACCATTGCTAAGTTAGGGATCAGATCTAGATTAGGGTGTGTGTATTTGTTTTAGATTTTAGTATGATATTGAAATGCCGGTGGAAGCGGTCGGTGATGGTTGAAAGGAGGAAGTGGCTGACGGTGGTGGTTGGATGGTGATAGTAGGTGGTGGTGATGGTGGCTAACTGGTGGCGTTGGTGGCCGACAGGGAATGGGGGAGGGTTGGTTTTTTTAAGTTATAGTTATTTACTGAAATGGTCCCCGGATAAATCAAAGATATAAAATCACAAAAATTGTCTATGAAAGGGTATTATAGTCTTTTTATTTAAATTTAACAGAACATTTAACGTCCGTTAGTGTTAATACTCATTTTCATTACAAAATTGAAAGCACAATACCCTAACCTGTTACAAAAACCTTTAGTAGCCAAACCTGTTATTTTAAACAAACCACAGGGACCATTTATGGAATTAACTCTAATATATATTTATTTTTATCGACATATTATACATAAATTAAATTATATATTTTATTAACTCTAAACACCGTTGTATTATTTAATTATCTATATAATTTATATTTATATATAATATGTGGATGAAAATAATTAAATAATATATATTATGTTATATTAAAAATCATATGCATATGTATAATTATAAATATACATAAATTAAATAAAAGATAAAAAAGTTATAAAAAACATCCTTTATGTTTTAAAAAAATTACATTAATAGTACTTTAGAGGCAATTAAAAGGACTAAATTGTCCTTGACTTAACAAAAAAACTTAACCAAAGTTGGTTTAAAGGACGAAATCTGTTACAAATGTTAACATACAGAATGTTTAGAGTACTTTTTAAAAATAAAACATAATACTTGCAACTTTATATGAGAAAATAGAAAATTCGGATAAAAAATTTGGAATTCTCGACGACGAAATGATCACAACAATTTATAATTAAATATATAATATATAATTCCAAGAAGATGTTACACAGTGGATGTTAATAATTTGAAGTTTAGTTTATTGTATCAGACCTTGATGTTTATTTGACCAGAATCATATACTGTTTATTTTATTGCATCGCACCTTGATGTTTAATAGATTAAAGCCTCTTTAGAGTTGATTGTAATTTTCGTCCCTTGATGGTTTTAGTTGTTTTCATTTAAAAACTTTACTTTTCCTCCTTTATGTCCATGACCTTTTAAAATTTGTCATTTTCATCCACTTCCATTAACGCCGTTTGTTTTACCCGTCAAGTGGACATCAACTTTGAATATTAAAAACAATCGAATAATGTTTGAGTGTTCGGGACAATTGAATAATGTTTATTTAGGTTTGTTTTCCCGGTGAGTTGTAAAAGTACATAAACACCCTTCACATGAGATGCACGTGATGGCTACTTAACAGTTAAACAAATAAGGTTGATGAAATTGGATGGAAATTGCAAGTTTTTTAAATGTCAATGATGCACAAGGAAAATTTTTTATTTTTGGATGAAAATGATAAAATAAACCAAACCTCAGAGACGAAAATGGCAATTTACTCTTAGAGTTATATTAATCGCTGTTAGGTTTACTATGTAATTTTTGTTTATGTTAATTTTTAAAATTCAATTAAATTATGCCTATCAAATATAATTAACACGTTAATTATTTGTATTACTTGATCTTTTTCATAAAAGCATTATGTCACTCTTGCCTACATAACTAGTTATTTATTAGAATTATTACTCAAAACTTGACATCTCGATTAAGATAAAAAAAAAATATTTAAAACTACTACTCATAACTTTCATTTGTACAGTTGTTTACTTCTTTAGTCGTTACATAAATTGGAAGCTTCATCAATCAGATATCAAGAATGTCCTTTTAATTTAGATGAAGAGGCATTATAGAGCAACAACATGGTTTCGTTGCTCAAGGGAAGTTTGGAAAGTTATGCAAATTATGAAAATTATTTATAGCATGAAACAGTCTCTTTGTGCTTTGTTTCGGAAATTTAGCATCGTGGTGACAGAATTTGGCTTAAAGAGGAGTTCGTACTATCACTCGGTATTTATATTTCATCTTCATCGGGGTGCATTTTTCTGGCTATGTTGATATAATAATTACCGGGAGTGACAAGGATGGGATTAGAAACTAAAAACAGTATTTGGAAACTGATTTTCGACAAAAGATCTTAGCTAACTAAAATATTTTTTTGGGATCAAACTTTTCATTGTAAGAAAGGGATAAGAAAGTATTGTCTGGATTTATTAATTGACTCAAGATTTATTGAAGTAGAATCATAAGATGCTCTTATATACCAAATGCAAAGTTAAAAGCAGATGAAGTCCTTCTAGAGAACCCTGAGTGATATAGAAACCATCACACGCCCTAATATTGTTTTTATCAGTAAGTGTAGTAATTCAATTTATATCATCTTCAAGAATCTCACACTGGGATACAGTTAGTCATACTAAAAAAAACTAAAAGATACACATGGTCGGAATCCTATACCAAAATAAGAAGTAATGCCTGAGAGTCAAAAATAGTAATGCCTTCTAGAGAAACCTGCTTGATGATGTTTTCACTAAAGCAATGCCAGAGAGTCAAAATAGTTATATCTATAACTAGCGATCAATATCTATCCTTATAATACATATTTGTTTATGTTAGGCCAAGTGGTTGTCTAATACATACGAGTGTTGGGAGGCATATACTTTAGAATAATCTCTAATTACACAACTCAATTAAAATTTCATGAACCAAAGATACCCTAAAATAGCAACTTATATGACCAATCATAACATAGATGACATGATTATGTAAGGAGGTAAAACTTTAAACACAAACATACAATAGATGGCAAGACTATCTAAGCAAGTGAATTACCCTAATATGTTCACATGTTAAAATCCTAACCTAAATAGATTCGGGTTCGCTAATTACACAATTAATTATATGCATTACCCTAATATGAAATTCACACTTAAAATTCTAACCTAAATAGATTTAGGTTCGTGTCTTGCACAAATTTTAGATTCTTGTCTTGTTCGAGTTTATGTGTAATTTTCATGTCAAACCTATAAACACGACCAATTTAACATTCTAAACTGCCAAAAATCAAAAGTGTTATCAAGAAGTTATATTTAATTAATAACCTAACATATCTACTTTTCTTGAGTGTCCCAGCAAAGACTCTTTGTGAAGAAGGAAACCTAGTAAGGAATTATACCATGCTTGGTCAATTCTGCCAAGTATTCTGTCTGCAACATCCATCACAAACAAGAAACCCAAATTCTTCTGCTTTCCAATACAAATTAAAATACTATGATACCCAAATTGGGCTATAAATCCATATCAAAATATTACAATTAAGGAAATCAATCTCAAATATCATTATCATCTTCCTCCAAATCTTTTTTCTGTCATTATAATGTCGCTGTTCATTTTTCAGAGCCCTATAAATCTAAAACTGAAACTCCATAACCAGCATGAAAAACCGCCATTAAAGAAGCTCCATTCAAGATTCACCAAAACAAATTACCAGAAACCCAAATGTCAATTTTCACCATTTTTACCAGCAAACCAGGTCGGTTTATTGGCATCATGATTGATGATCATAAGAATTCTTACTTTTTTATAAAATGGTTTCTAACATATAAATATGGTGAATTCTCAGAGTGTTGCAGCAGTGGTGTTTGGAGACGCGTCACAGAAGTCAAGGTTGTATCCCTTGACAAAAAGAAGATCAGAAGGTGCGGTTCCAGTGGCGGGAAATTATAGGCTTATTGATGCAGTTATAAGCAATTGCATCAATAGTAATATAACAAAAGTATATGCACTTACACAGTTCAATTCCACTTCTTTAAACTCACATCTCTCAAGAACATACTCTGGTGGATTATTAGCAAACCAAGAATTTCTTGAAGTTATTGCAGCTTATCAGAGTCCAGAAGATGCTAACTGGTTCCAGGTTCTTCACTAATCACAATTTATTTATAGACATGTACTAAGGGCAGTAAGATAGACGGGTTTTTAAAACAGGTCATTGTTTAGTGCATGTCAAATAGAATCGACCGAGTTGGATTGGCTAAACACTTTCTTGTCCAGATTTCTATCTTCTACAAAATAACTAATGATTACAAGAACATTACTACAGCAATAAGCTAAATGTTTTAACAAAACACTTAGGGGTTCATATGAAATTAAGTACAAAAAATAAACAAATAGTAACTCCTAACTACTCACTTGACTATTTTTAAGTCGACTCATTTGACCAGTATGAGATTAAAAAAATGCAACCCAAGTCAACTCATTCATAAGTAGTTAGATATTGTCACATGATCACATCTAGTGCATACTTAACAACACGTGTAGATTTTGGGTGTTCATCAGTATATGCACATAATACAAGCTTTTTGGTAGAAACATGAAAGTAGCACTTTTTTCTTTTATCTTTTACACTTGAAAACACTAGAAAAATTGTTTCAGAGTAGACCATGTCGGTCTGCCCCTACACACTCACACAGGTTAGTTTCTAGAAACTTTGATTTTTTTTGGGTATGTAGGGAACTGCAGATGCTATGAGAAGATGTTTATGGGTATTGGAACAGCATCCAGCAGTTGAATTTTTGGTACTTCCAGGTCACCATCTTTACAAGATGGATTATCAGAAACTTCTAGAAGCACACAGGAAAAATAAGGCAGATGTAACGGTTTCAGTTTTGGATTGCATGAGAGATTACAACACAGGTTTTGGTAGTTTCAGTGTAGGTTCTGGAAATCGAGTTGTCGGGTTCGAAAAGGAACCAGATTTGATCCCAGTTATGTCATTATCAGTTGAGTGTATACATTCAATTGTTAATTCCAGCTATTGTTATACTAGAGCCCGACTCTCCAAGAAGATTACACTGATCTCGTTTTTCAGGTTCAAGGGTCAAAGTTTAATGGTGGTTTTAATAAAAAGCTTTCTAGCATGGGGATATATGTCATGAACAGACACATTATGATAAAGCTTCTAAAAGAATCTTTCCCAAACGCAAATGATTTAAAGAATGAAGTAATACCAGGTGCAATATCCTTGGGGTTGAAGGTCAGTCTTTCTTACCATTTCAAATAAACAGACCAAAGTAAAAAGTTTGATGACGTCATATGTTTGATGTAATGATAGGTTCATGCTTACCGGTTTGATGGATACTGGGAGGACATGAGAAGCATTGAAGCATATTACAAAGCAAATATGGAAAGCACAAAGAAAGAAAACATGAAATATAAGTCGGTAATTCTGAAAACCAGAAAAGAATGTACAGCCTGAAACCTAGAGGTGGCAATTTCAACCCTGTTTACTTATGAACCGGTTTGTTATATCTTTAACTGTTCAAACACATAAAAATTATACTACTCCCTCGATCCAAAAGCTATTGTCCTTTCTGATTTCATTTGCCTCAAAATGATCATATTTTTCAAATAGGGATAGTTTACCAATTTGCTCATATTACCCTTTATCATTAAATGTCGCAAATCTTTCAAATCAATTGGTAATTTTAGTGCATTGAGGGTAAAATTGGCATTCTTCTAACTAAAATCAGCATTAATGGTACATATCTTGGATTGTGTTTTCTTTTTGTGGGCAACTATTTTTGGACAGAGGGAGTGGATATGAGAAAAACGGGTCAATCAGGTTAAAATTCATCCAGAGAGTACTTAAAATGTATAAAGCCTCCTAAATCATATCATTAAAAACTTGGATTATTTTTAAATGATACAACTTCTGCAGGCACTGCTTGCATACTAATTATTCATTATAAATAATCTTTTTGGACAAAAGTGTTTTCAGACGACGCGACAACTGAATAGTAAATCAAATAAACTGTTTTGAGTGAGTACTGAAACAGCTCGACCTGCAGTTTTTGCCACCTCTACCAAGAGCTAAGAACTAATTACATACTTCATATTTTGGTAACAGCTTCCAGGATAGGGATTTTCCATTGTACACCCTGCCACGATATCTGCCTCCATCTCTAGTAACTGATGCTGTCATCACAGATAGCACCATTGCTGATGGTTGCATTTTAAATGTGCGACATTTTCATCGAATTAATAGAAAATGTATATATATTAGCACATTGTTTTCTTCCTATTTATGCAATCTTTCTTGGTTCTGTTAAAAGTAGAGATGTAGCATTAGAAGTTCAGTCATTGGTCCAAGAACTAGGGTTGGAGATGGAGCTGTTATAGAAGATTCAGTAATCATGGGATCTGATATCTATCAGGTAAATGCACTGAGCATAAAAAATGTACTAGAAGTCTAAAATAGTCATAATAATACAAACATTTTACTACAAAAACACATTTTGATGTATAGAAATAATAAAAGGCAAATATATTCTTCGAGAAACTTACAGTCAGCCCTCATGTTCTCATGCCAACAGAGTGTACCCGAGCAGAGTATTGGTGTCGGGGAAGGTTCTTTTATAAAGAAAGCTATAATAGACAAGAATGTAAAGATTGGCAAAAATGTCAAGGTATTGCTCACTAAAAATACAATTTGCATATTGTCCTAAGATTAGTTTAGTGCGATTAACATTCTATTCTTACCACAACAAGAACATGTATGCTTTGTTGTAATGCAGATCATAAACAGGGACAATGTACTAGAAGGGAACAATGAAACGGACGGCTACATCATCACATCAGGCATAATTGTTGTTTTACGAGGTGCAGTGTTCCCAGATGAAAGCATCTTATGAGATCAACTAAAAGAGGTCAATCATAGACAGCCTCTTTATGGTCGTTGATGTTGATCCTCATCAAAACCTACCTCATTTGATGCATACATGGCAAGGAATTTGTCGAATAAAGGAGAATTTTGCTGAAATTTCAGGGATCTCTAAAGCAATTGTTTTCGGATACTGTAAATCGTATAAAAGGAATGAAATAATTCAAAGTGTCATGTAAAAGAGAAAGCACAAATGTGATTTAATTTAATATACACGAATTATTCAGCACAAGTTGACTTCATAATGAACCAAAATTGAAAAGATTGAAAATTAAAAGCACCAGTTATTCACAATCAGTGATGAAGGAAAGAATTCGTAATCTTTACTAGTAACCAACGGATTCAGTTGCTGAAAACCCTAACCATATTTGCTCTTTCACGAACCCTAGAAGTTTGACAGAGGGCATGTCATCCTAACCCTAATCCTAACCCTAATCCTAATCCTAATCCTAATCGTTCAGTTGAACAGTGATCTTAATTATCATTACAAACCACGAAATCGAGTCTACAAGAATTCATCAACGTCTAATTCGATGAGTATCATGGCAAAACGAAATCAAAAGCAGCAAACAGTTGGCAAATCAAAGTGTAGCAGATCGATTCATCAATGCAGATAAATGTGGTGTTTTTTCAGAAATACCCGAGGGATCGAAACACCATCTCCAATTGTATGAGCGAATCAAAGCTAATTACGAAAGTGGGATCCTAAAAGGAGGGTGGATATAGGATTTTGCGTAACACAGGTTAAAGCATTCACACTAACTTCCCTAACCTCATGCCGGTAATTATATTAAAAACATTAAGTTTTTACTATTTTTTTTAATTAAATTATATTTTTTAATATTTTTATTATTATTATTTTTTTCTTCTGTACTCACAACCACTTTTAAAAATATTAAAAAATTTATGAGGTTGTACCGTGTTTTCTCAAATATAAAAAATCACAGTATAATCCTTATAAATTTTCTTCATCATTCACTTACAACCACTAACAACCATCTCATATAATATAGGAGACACACACACATAAAAAATGAAGAATCTACTGTGAATGCTCTAAGTTTGGTTCCATATTCACTCATATTATACGGATGGTATGACCGGTAGACGAAGTTTCTGAACCGTTCGACTAAAAGTTTATTTATCTAATAAATGAACAAAAACATAAGGACATGAACATAAACTGTGTTTGTTTATTTATGTTTGTGAATGTTCAATAAGGTGTTTGCTTATGTTAGTTTATGTTTGTTCACTTAAGGATTATATATTTTTTTTATTTTACTAGTTTAAATTTTAAAAATACAAAATCCTAATTATATTATATGTCTCCATCAACATCTGACATTTAATTTTTTTCGACTTCGGTTTTGTTAAGTTTTGTATTGATTGTATTTATGATAATCATGTCAAACATTTCTGATTATTATGTTTAGTTTATGTTAAATTTTGATAAACTTTCGTTTGTGTTTGTTTATGTTTATGAACATTGTTTGTGTTCGCTTGTCTTTGTTGGCGTTCATTTATGTTCTTAAGTGTTTGTGAACAGTTTATAAATAGTGCATTTCCTTCATTAGCTAACACGAATAATAAATCTAGTTCGTGACAGTTCATGAACAAATTGTTTTCCTTGATGAAGGACACAACATCATTGTTCGTGTTCATTCGATTCGTTTACAAACCTAGGTATGAGACGTGATACGCTAGGAGAGTTAAAAAAATTTAAAAAAACCTGAAAATGAAAAGAATTTAAAACTGCAGGACCGGGTAAGGGTATTAACACTTAGTCTCACACTGAGGAGAGATCTTAGATCACTTAACAATTCAAATAGGAAACTGGTAACTTAAAACAGATGCTCCAAAGAACACAAGTAAATCAAAGAGACAGAACTAAGAATCAACACAAGATTAGTTTTCAAGGATGTTGTATATTGATCTCAAGTTCTCTTACAAGTGTTATGAAGCATTTTGAAATTACAAGGACCTGAGACACTTTTATACTACAACCTACAACCGTCACTTACATGTAAAGATAGTTGGATTTGACTAATCTAGACAACAAGATCAATATAAAGTCAAAAGGCAGATTGCCTTTTGACTAGTGACTATGACATGTCATAGCTCACTGACTTTTCCTAATACAAAAAGTCTACAGGAACAAGTAAGGTAAGTTACAGACAAAGACCATTCCTACTTTTTGATAAAGCATGGGAGTTTCACCAACTTGTGTAAAGTAAGTGAACCATCAGAGCAGACAACGGAAAGTGTGTCAGCTTTATCAAAAGTTGATTCAGAGAAAGCATATTTTCTCTGTCCTCTGAAGAAATCAGTCTTCACAGCTTCGGAACACTTTGTCTTTGAAGCTTTGGAAGATTTCATCTTTGGCTTCGGAAGATGCTGGTCTTTGGCTTTGGAAGATTTCACACTTAGAATATTTTTCTGTTTGAGTGTGAAACTTCCGAAGTAACTCCTTCTGAACTGTTAGCTTCGGAAGATCTTACACTTAGACACATTTGAGAGTTTAAGACTTCCAAAGCTAGTTCATCTTTGTTCCTTAGTGCATGCATGGAAGACTTGGTTGTTTTGGCTTGTTGGTTGCATCAGCCTCAAAATCTTCAGATGATCTTACAAACTCCCCCTAGGCTGATGCTACCAAACAGAGAAGTTCTTCAGATTTTGATAGTCCATATCAGGATCTTCAGCATACCTTTCTTTATCATTAGGTCTGGATCCTTCAGACTAACAAGAACCTTCTCATGTCAAAGAGATCATGCAGAGGAAGATTGAGAATGTCTACTGAGGAATAGACATGCCTGCCTTCCTGATCTCTTATGACATACCATCTGTCTTGATCTTCATCATAAGACCATGACATAATTTGTCTTCCAACAGCAAGAGGCTCTATTGTGATTGGAGTTTGTTAAGAGACCTCTTCATGCACTCCCTTAGGATGCTCTGACTCATCCTGAGGTTGGGAGGTGGATGCCTTTCTTCTTTTCTTCTTTGAGGATGATCTTCTGGCCATCCTTTTTCTTCTCCCAGATAATTTTAACTGAGGGGATTGGTCTTGAGTACCAGGTTGTTCAGTTGAGTCCCCCTCGGTTGGGATCTCCTCTCTCACAGGTTCAGAAGAAGAGAGAAGAGGACCCTGCTGTGGATCGAAAGATAAAGTTGGCTGAGATGCAGCTCCAGGTTCAGGTTGTGTTGTCTCAGTGGGTTCAACCTTCACCTTAACTTCAGGTTGAGCTGGACTTGGTGGAGAATGCAAGTCCACCAGCTCTCTCCTTTTTATCTTCTGCTTGATCACCCTAATGTGCTCATCCATTATGGAGAGAGACATAGGACCAAGCCTCCTTTCGGAGAACCCATACAGCTTCAAGAAGCTCATCATCCTTTGTCTATCAGCAGACTTCTTTTGGCTTTTGAGAATGATGGCCCTTCAATTTGCAGCTTCTTCCCTTAATCTTTTCCTTTCAGCTTGTTTTTCTCTTTTAGCTTTTTCTTCCATCTGCTTATTGTATTCAAACAATATATACTCAGATGGTAAGGGAAAAGTGTATCTGCCTGATAGAGACCTGTGGCACTCAGGTAGCTAATCATCTTTAGTCTTTCTTCTTCAGTTGCTACCTGAGATTGTTCAGTGGCCACAGTCTCTGGCTCAGGACTTTCTTGAACTAGGGAGATGACAGGAATGTTCTTGTAGAGTATTTTTAGCCTTATTTCTTCTTTGTGCTTGAGGAGCAGTGCTGCATCCTCTGCTTCCCTCCTCTCCTTTGACAGCTCTATGTCAGCCAGTTCATTCAGCTCATCTAAGGAGAGAGAGATGAGTTCATCAATGTCGTAGTTTCTGGTTCCCAGGTAATTCAGCCTGGCTGCCCTGAACTCATCTTCCTGAGTGTTTAGCCTGGGGGCAGCCCTGATTGCAGCTTCCATAAACCCTGGGGAACCACTTGAACTCTCTCCCCTCAGCTTTCTCTTCCTCTCTCTCTTCTCCTCCTCAATCTCCTCAGGAGTCATTTTCCTTTTGCCTTTGTCGATAACAGGCTTTGGTGACTCAGGCTGGAGAGAGCTTTGGCTTTCATTGCTTGTTTCAGCTATCAAGCTCTGGCCAAAGAGAGGTTGTGAAACACCATCACCAGCTGGTGTTTCACTGAGGTAATGGGTGCAGAGGGAGATCCTGTCTCAAGATTCACAGTTCAACCTCTGGGCCTTAAGTCAAGGTTTTCCCTTTGAAGCTAATCTCCTGGTCTACCTCAACATCCAGTTGACTAAAGATTTCACCTACTAGCCTCTGTCTATATAATTTTGATCTCAAGTTAAACTCCTCTAGCACCCTGTCTTGGATTCTTTCTACCAATCTTGCTGCTTGTCTGTTATTGCTTGGGTTGACAAGTGGCAGATCTATCAAGTTGATGCTCTCAAAGTAACTCAGGTGTGAAATGTTAAGAGCTTCTAGTTGACCCTGAGCTCTAGAGATCACAAGAGCTTTCCTATTTCTGTCATACCCCTAACCCCAGATTGGGTTCTCAGAAGGGGCAGACATTGCTCTTGGTATTCCCTCCTCAAACAGTTTTTGAATGAGCAAATATAGATCACTATCTAGAGGAGGTTGTTGAGTATGAACATCTGCAAGAGAGGATGGTGATTCTTCTATGTCCATACTCTCGGAAGAACTCTCAGGTTCTGTGATTGTCAGAATTTTCTCCCCCTTTTTGGTAGCATCACCCTCTTGCATAGGTGAGCTGGGAGATTGATCCATGACATCCATAGGTTCTTGTGGACCTGGATGAGTGTCCTCATGGGTCTCTCAGCTAACTTGCCCTTGAGATCGGTGATCTCAAGTTGCTGGTCATTGACCCTTTTCAGTAAGATAGTCACCTGAGATTTCTGGTGAGCTATCTTTGAAATAAAATAGGTGCAAAGATGTGACAGTTTGTGCACCTTTTGTTACAGACTACCCTCATCTTCAGATGAAGAATTATTGGGGATGAGAGAATTGGACCTAAGTCTTCTTCCTCACCACCAGCATGGGTTTCTTGGCTGCTGGGTTTCCCCTGCCCAATGATAATTTCCAGAGAAGCGTCAAGAGGCTGGGTTGCCATGGTAGAGGTCCTAGTGATGTTATCACTTGCAAAAGTGATAGCCTCTGCCATATGGATTTCCTGAATAAGTTCAGGATGATCCACCTCAGTAGGGGTTTGCTAATATGGGCTAGAGATGGGGGAAGCAGGAGTACTCATCTCTCCTTGAGTGTGGGAAGAGAGGAAAGACTCATGGTACTCACTAAAGCCCAAATCTTCATCGGAATAGAAGTCAAGGCTTGGAATGGGACGTTTAGATCAAGAGGTTGGGGATGGTAGCTTTCCCCAGAAGGTTGATCTCTAGAGTATTGAGACTCAGAGTGATGGCTTAAGGTTGTTTGTAGGGTTGTGAGCTCATCAGGCCGAGCATGAGGAACCTCAGCGCTGAGTTATGGAAAGATGGGAGTGGTTTGCTCCTCAGGGGAAGTGGGAGCTCGAGATTCTAATTCCTCCTGTACGGGTTCTGATATGGGGTCCTGCACATACTTAGTAGTAAGTGTAGGGGTTCGTTGGGATTTTCTTTTGTAGGTGATGGTGATGGTAGGCTGTGTTTGAGGTGGGTGAGAGGTAGAGGGTGTTGGTTCAACACTAGCTGGTGCTGCTAGGTTTTCACCCTGAGCAATGAGCTCAAACATTTTTGGGACAAGGGTTGTTTCTACCCCAGAGAAGCTGACAGTTGGCTACTTCAAGATTTTGAAGATGCCGGGCCTCATCAGTCCTATTTTAAGAATATTACCTATTCCCATCAACTGTGATCCCAACTCACAGTTGAGAATGTGTTGAACATACCTAGGGAACATGTAATACTCTAAGGAGTCCAAGTTTGCAAGTAAATTAGTATATACAAACTGAGATACCTGAACTTGACCCCTTGTACCATCCCATGGACTATAAAGGAGAGGTCTTCTGGAACTTGATCCCATCCTCCATGCTTGTTAGAAAGGCTGTGAATGATGACATGGAGGAGGTATTCCATTGAGATAAGTCTTCCCTTCCTGAAGGTTTTGATTGAGAAGTCACCTTCATAGCCCATCTGCTGAAAGGAATGGTTGACAGTAGATTTGGAAAGGACAGCTCACCTGCTTCATCATCCAGCTGCAAATGGGTGTTTATGATGGCCGGAGTGATGAAAACCGTCCTTCCCTACACTGTAGCAGACAGTGCCTTCTCCCCGTCCATGGTGACCTCTTGACAGTCCTCCAGAACTCAAGCTTGGATCCTTCTCAGAATGTAACAGGGCAACTTGATTGTGTTGCCT
Source organism: Flaveria sonorensis (assembly GCA_025506505.1). Classification (NCBI taxonomy): domain Eukaryota; kingdom Viridiplantae; phylum Streptophyta; class Magnoliopsida; order Asterales; family Asteraceae; genus Flaveria; species Flaveria sonorensis. The sequence continues at coordinate 46,432,525 of CM046437.1, read as the reverse complement.
GTGTAGGTGCATGGAAAAATCAGGATCGTTGCGACGATCAAGGTTGGCCTTTGAGGAAGCTTTACAGTGAAGAAGAAAGAAGAAGATGAAATTTGGGGGTAAATTTAGGGTAAGGATCAGTGAGAGTAGAGAGACGAAATAGAACGTTTGGAAAATATATGCTGTGGATTTGAGACAAAGTTATGACAAAAAGATAAACTTTGAAATCCACAAGTGGGTCCTACTTCTGAAAAAGTACGCCCAAAAAGTTAGTTTTCTTGAAAGCTGTAAAACTTTCGAAGGCAATTTTTGGCTTCGGAAGCTTTGTAGCAAAGCTTCCGAAGGAAGTTTTAGCTTCGGAAGATATTTCAAAGAATTTTGAAAATTTGGCTTCGAAATAAGTGAATATCCGAGACTTAGTTGCTTTCGGAAGATATTTGTTCTTTGAATGCATTTAATCGCTTATATACAAATTTACGCTTCGAAAGATACCCAAGAATTTCTTCCGAAGGTAAATCTTAGATAAGCTGTTAAATGATTTAAAGACATAAATTTCTTTCGAAGGCAATTTGAGTTCTTCCGAAGAGAAATTTTCACAAATCTAAGGAATATCAATTAAAAGTTAATTTTCTTCCAAAGAGAACAGGGCTTATGAGGTGATCTAAAAGACAACTTAGGACACACGATTTTAAGAAATAAAGTTGATTAAGTTATTAAAGAAAATCTATTCAAAGTTAATCATCCCAATAGCTGATACAAGATATTTAAATCTTTGTTCATCAATGCCTTTGTGAACAGATAAGCATATTGTTCATTTGTGTTAACTTTGATTAGTTTGACCAATCCCTTTTCAAAATTATCCCTAATCAGATGATACCTGATATTGATGTTTGGTCCTTGAGTGCTGCACAGGATTCTCTGTAATAGAGATCGCACTGTTGTTGTCTATGTGGATGGGAGTCTCCTTAAAGTTGAATCCATAGTCTAGCATCTGATTCTGAATCCAAAGCACTTAAGCACAGCAGCTTGCAACAGCAATGTATTCAGCTTCAGCAGTTGATGCAGACACACAGGATTGCTTCTTGCACTGCCAAAAGACTATCCTTCCACCAAGGAATTGACATCCCCCAGATGTAGACTTTGTAGTCATCTTGCAGCCACCATAGTCACTATCTGTATAAGCATATAGATTAAAGTCTGAATTCTTTGGATACCAAAGGCCTAGATTTGGAGCACCTTTGAGGTATCTGAGAATCCTTTTGACAGTGATTAGGTGTGACATCTTAGGGTTGGCTTGATATTTTGCACATATACATATGGCAAACATGATATCAGGCCTACTAGCAGTAAGGTACATAAATGACCCAATCATAGCCCTGTAGAGATGTTCATCAACACACTCCCCCTCAAGATCAGGACCAAGGAAGTGGTTTTCGGCTATGGGTGTCTTTGGAACCTTACAGTCAGACATCTTGAATCTTGTAAGTATGTCCTGTACATACTTTGACTGACTAATGAAGATGCCTTCTTCAACCTGCTTCACTTGAATTCCTAGAAAGAAACTGAGTTCCCCCATGGCACTCATTTCAAATCTATTCTTCATCAGCATCTCAAAGTCTTTACAAAGCTTTGGATTAGTTGAACCAAAGATGATATCATCTACATATATTTGAACTAGCAGTGTATCATTTCCTGTTTCTTTGATGAAGAGAGTCTTATCAATAGTACCTCTTTTGTATCCATGTTGACAGAGATATGTTGATATTGTCTCATACCACTTTTTTGGAGCTTGATGCAGTCCATATAGAGTTTTATCAAGCTTGCAGATATAATCAGGATGATTTGGGTCTGCAAAGCCAGGTGGTTATTTGATATAAACTTCTTCATCAATCACCCCATAGAGAAAAGCACGTTTCACATCAAGCTGGTAGACCTTTGAATCCTTGGATGCAGCATAAGCCAAAAATATTCTTACAGCTTCAAGTCTTGCAACTGGAGCAAAGACATCAGTGTAATCAATCCCTTCTTCTTGAGTGTATCCTTGGACAACCAGTCTAGCCTTGTTCTTGATGATAATCCCTCTATCATCCTTCTTGTTCCTGAATACCTATTTGGTTCCTATAACACTTTTCCCTTAAGGAAGAGGGCATAAGTTCCACACCTTCTGTCTTCTAATTTGAAGCAGCTTATCTTGCATAGCTTCAATCTAGCTTCCATCCTTCAAAGCCTTATCAACCTTCTTCGGCTCTATCTGGGATAAGAAACAAGAATGTAGATAAACATGGCTGTCATGAGTTGTCCTCTTGTTCTTACCCCTGAGTCAACATTTCCAATGATGTTTGTGGTAGGATGTGACTTGTGGATCCGAAGTTGAGGGATCACAGCAAGTTGGTTAGACAGATCTAAATTTGAGAAATTATGATCTGTCAATGAGGTGTCTCCCACCACATCAGCACACTTATCAAGAGAAACTTGATCCAATGAGTGTGTGACATCATTCATGTTGTCTTCAATGGAATGGTTATCAGCATCAAGAAATTCTTGATCATTGTCACCACCTCTAGTTCCTCCTGCATTTGAAGTTCCTTCACCTGGATTTGGAGCCTCTGAGCTGGAATTTGAAGGCACCTCAGATGAATCAGCAGTATTTGTCATGCTTGTGCTGATAGGAGCTTCACTTGCTGGGTTAGTTACCATTGGAGCTGAAGTAGTCTTCTTGGTTGGTCTTCTCAGCTCAAATCTTGGATCAGGATCTTCTGCTGATCTGTTATCTGTAGATCCTGAAACATTCTTACAAGACTTGTTAAAACAGTTGGTAACTAAATCAAGATAAAACAACCAATCCGAACCAGAACCTTTCACACAGGGTGTGTGTTCATTGAAAGTCATATTGGCTGACTCCTCAATGATTCTAGTTCTGAGATTGTATACTCTATAAGCCTTAGCTTGAGAAGATTAATCATATACAACTGTCTTTTTGCATATTGACGGTTGTAGGTTTAGTATAAAGAGTCAAAGGTTCTTGTATTTCATATATCAGTACAAACACTTGTAATAGAACTGAAGAAGCAATATACTACTACCTTGAAAATTATTTCTTGTGTTCTTGCTCTTACTTTACTTGTGTTGTGCATTGTATCGTCTGTTTAAAGTTCTCAGTTCCCTATTTGAACTGTTAAGTGATATCTAAATATCCTCCTAAGTGTGTTAACTAAGTGTTAAGAACCCTCTAACGGTCCTGCATTTGGTATCAGAGCATTCCAGGCTCTTGTTTGCAAGATCTCACCATCTTCAAACCCTCTTAGTAACACACATCACTTAACTCTTCAAATGGCAGCTATCTCCAAAGCTGATATGGAAACTGGAACAATGACAAAGTCCCCACTGATCACTCCTGAGGATTTTGACACTTGGTGTCAAAGAATGGAAGGCTTTATCAAGTCTCAAGATTCCAGGATGTGGGAGTCTGTTGAAGATGGACCTCATGTACCATGCACCTCTTCAGCTGCTGCTGGTGGTGGCATGATACCAAAGGAGAGGCTGACTTTTCTGATGAAGACTGGAAAAGAATTGACATTGATCAGAAAGCCTTGACGACCCTCCAAACTGCTCTTCCAAACTCCATCTACAGAGGTTTTAAGAAGTGCAAGACCGCTAAACAGCTATGGGATGCACTGAAACTGATGTATGAGGGTTCAAATGAAGCCAAGGAGAACAAGAAGGATCTCCTAAAGCAGAAGTTTGAAAATTTCACCTTCAAGACAGGTGAAACCATGACTCAACAATACTTCAGGTATGTTGAGATTGTGAATACTCTGGCTGATGTTGGGGTAACTATTGAGAACAGGGATATTGTCAGGAAGTTCATGTCCTCTCTTCCAAGATAATGGACACACTACTGTGGTCATTAAGAGGACTGAAAACCTCAAGACCCTTACTCTCACTGAGTTGTATGGGATACTCAGTGGATACCAGATGGAGATGAATATGCAAAATTCATCTGGTAGCTCCAACACTCACCAGAGTTCAGCCCTCCATGTGGTTGAAAGGGATAGCAGAGAACCACAACATCATCTCATCTGCTACCCTAAGACTTCACAAAAGGGCCCTTTCATCACCTTCCCGGAGACACCAAGAGAGAGCTACATCCAAGGAAGTCCCTTCCAAGAGACAAGCTCCTCTAAGCTTTTGTTTCCACTGATGAAAGTTCAGGAAACTTTCTCTTTACTCTTAAAGACCTGGACTGTATCCACCCAGATGATCTGGAATATATGGAGATAGTACAGTAGATGGCTCTTCTCACTCACAGAGCCCAGAAATTCTACAAGAGGACTGGGAGAAGGTTTCCTAGCAATGCTGCCAGTGGCAAGTTTGGGCTGGACAAAAGCAAAGTCAAGTGTTACAACTGTAACCAGATGGGACACTTTGCTAGAGAATGCAAGGCACCCAAATCAAATGGTGGCCAAGCCTCATCCAGGCCAAACTACACTAAAGGAGGGCACCAGAATGAGAAGCCAAGACAGCAAGCTGTAGTTTTGTTAAAGAAGAGGCTTTGACTGGAGCTTTCAAGCTAAAGATGCATCTCCAAACCAAGCACTCATGGCTGACCACGATGAAGCCAAGGTACTTGAACATCTATGCTCTCCTGATTGTATTGCTAAAGTAAACAGATACAGGTCCTACAACTTGGAAATGAGATCTGACATTAAGTCCTTGAATATTCTAAAAGCTGATTTTAAAAGAGCTGAAAATGACTATAAACTTAAGATAGAAGATCTAGAAAAAACAGTTTCAACTCTTAAACATGAGCAAACAAATTACAGGACTCAAATTAAGGATCTCATTACCAAGTTGATTGAATGCCAGGCTGAGCTTGTGATCAGCAAAGCCAGGCAGAAAAATGTGTTCTTGAAGAGGAAACCTTCAAGAACATGATATCCTCATCTCTGCATGCAAAAGTGTGTTATCAAAACAAGCAGGGACTGGGATCTAGTGAGATAGCTCCTCCACACTCTCTACTATTATTAGATCTCAAGGTGTGGAACTGGTCAAGATGAGCTTCCATCCATAGACCCCAGTGATGAAGAGGATGAAGAGAGAGAAGGTGAGGGATGACTCTGAGATGAGTGAAGAGAGTAAATCCAAAAGGGCACCATGCTCCTAAGGAGGAAAAAGAAGCTGGTTTGAGCAAAACCAAAAGGAAGAACTTGATCAGAAGAGCAAAGAGAAGATCAAGAAAAGCTCAAGAGGTCAGGACCACCTTTGATCCCAAACAAAAGAAGTATTTGTCTCTACAGGGTTCAAGGTGATAAAAGCTGAAGATCATGCCAAGAATTCTAGTACCAAGGGTTCTACTTCAGCTTCAACTCACTCCAGCAACAACAAGAAGATTGATCAGCTGTGCGTCACTCTACACAGCCTGAACCATCCATTTCTAAAAGCAAGCTTCACCCTAAGAAGCCTGTTGCATCATCTGAAAAGGTGAAAGAGGAAAAGGAAAGTGTTCAAGCTCAGTCTTCTTTGGAAAAGAAGGCTCTCAGAAGAAAAGATATAGACTGTGTTATGTGTGGTAGTACCTTACATCTGGCTAAGGATTGTCAATACAATCCAAAGGGTACTATCCACATGATCAAGAAGAAAACTTCTAAGAGGAAGAAGAAACAAACAGCTTAGAAGGAAAATATGTTTCCTTCGGAAGCTCCAAAATGAAAAAAAGGCAAATGAACCATTGCCTTCGGAAGGAAAATTGGTCTCGGAAGAAAGGAATGCTTCCGAAGTACTGAGGCCTGCTACAGTGAAAGCAAGATCTTCCGAAGGATCAATCTCCAAAGCTTCCAAAGCCACAAAAGCTTCCGAAGCATTGAAGGTCAAGCCCAATCTTTCAAAGGTGGTGTGGAAGATGAAGGAAGACCATGTGGCTAAAAGTTCATCATCAGAAACAGCAAATGATCCCCAAAACCTGAGCATAGGATCTACTACTGTTTCATTGCCTTTAACTCATTCTAATAAGCCAAGACCAATGAGGCTTGGGTTTCCAAATGTAACTAAATCATCTTTTTTGTGCAGGGACAGCTAAAGACCAACAAAAATATCTGGATTGTTGATAGTGGCTGCTCCAGACACATGACTGGCAATGAGTCCTTGCTTCAAAACTTTGAAAGGATTGATGGAGGACCAGTTGCTTTTAGGGGAGATGCAGGAGGGTACATTACTGGCAGGGGCAAGGTTACAAATGGTAAGCTCAGCATTGAGAAGGTAAACTTTGTCAAAGAGCTTGGATACAATCTTCTGAGTGTGTCCTAATTTTGTGAAAAAACAACATCATATGCTCTTACTGAGCATGAGTGCATTGTTCTCAAGCCTGGGGTTGACATTCCTCCTGAGCATATTTTGCTTAGAGCCCCCAAGAGAGGAAACATGTACAATATGGACTTGCAGGAAGCATCTCCATCTGGAGAGGTTTCTTGCTTTCTATCTAAAGCAAATAGTGATGAGTCTCTTCCTTGGCATAAGAATGTGCCATGTAAACTTTAAAAGCATGAATAAACTGATTAAGAATGATTTGGTAAGTGGAATACCAAAGAAAGAGTTTATAAGTGATGACCACTGTGTTGCATGCCTGAAAGGGAACAACACAAAGGGTCTCACAAGCCAAAGGAAATAAACTCTATCACTACTCCCCTACACTTATTACATATGGATCTGTCTGTCCCTACCAGTGTAATGAGTCTAGGAAGGACCTCATACTGTTTAGTGATCACAGATGATTTCATAAGATTCACTTGGGTGTTTTTCCTTAGAACTAAGGATGAAACCTCTGAAATCTTGAAGAATTTTATTCTGAAAATTGAGAATCAATCTGATCACAAGGTCAAAATCATAAGATGTGATCAGGGAACAGAATTTAAAAACCAAATCCTTGATACATTTTGTGATGAGAAGGGTATTTCAAGACAATATAGTGCTCTCAGGAACTCCTCAGCAAAATGGTGTTGCTGAGAAAAGAAACATAACACTTATTAAAACTGCAAGAACTATGTTGTCTGACTCTAAGCTGCCCATCACCTTCTGGCAGAGGCTGTCAATATAGCCTGCTATGTGCAGAATAGAGTTTTAGTAGTTAAGACACATGGTAAGACTCCTTATGAACTGTGGCACAAAAGGAGACCATTTATTGGTTTTCTCAGAACATTTGGATGTCCTTGCACCATCTTGAATACCAAAGATCAAATAGCTAAGTTTGCTGAGAAATCAGATGATGGACATTTTGTTGGATACTCTTCTCAAGCCAAGGCTTATAGAGTATACAATCTCAGAACTAGAATCATTGAGGAGTCAGCCAATGTGACTTTCAATGAACACACACCCTGTGTGAAAGGTTCTGGTCCGGATTGGCTATTTGATCTTGATTTAGTTACCAACTGCTTTAACAAATCTTGTGAGAATGTTTCAGGATCTATGGATAACAGGTCAACAGAGGATCCTGACCCAAGATTTGAGCTGAGAAGACCAAACAAGAAGACTACTTCAGCTCCAATGGTGACTAACCCTGTCATTGAGGCTCCAATCAGCACATGCATGACAAATACTGCTGATTCAACTAAATTACCCTCAAAGTCCAGTTCAGAGGCTTAGAATTCAGGTGAAGGAACCTCCAATGCAGGAGGAATGGATGGTTGTGACAGTGATCAAGAATTTCTTGATCTGATAACCACTCCATTGAAGACAACATCAATGATGTCACACACTCATTGGATCAAGTTTCTCTTGATAAGTGTGCTGATTGGTGGGGGATTCTTCTTTGCCAGATCAAAATTTCTCTAATCTTGATCTATCCAACCAACTTGCTGTGATTCCTCAACTCAGGATCCATAAGTCACATCCCACCACAAACATCATTGGAAATGTTGACTCTGGGTGAGAACAAGAGGACAAACTCATGATAGCCATGTTTGTCTACATTCTTGTTTCTTATCCTAAATTGAGCCTAAGAAAGTTGATGAGGCTCTAAAGGATGGAAGCTGGATTGAAGCAATGTAAGAAGAGTTGCTTCAAATCAAAAGACAGAAGGTTGTGGAACTTGTGTCCTCTTCCTTAAGGGAAGATTGTCATAGGTACCAAGTGGGTATTTAGGAACAAGAAGGATGATAGAGGGATCATCATAAAAATAAGGCTAGACTGGTTGTCCAAGGATACACACAAGAAGAAGGAATTGATTATACTGATGTCTTTGCTCCTGTAGCAAGACTTGAAGCTGTAAAGATATTCCTGGCTTATGCTACATCTAAGGATTTCAAGGTCTACCACCTTGATGTGAAGTGTGCCTTTCTTTATGGGGTGATTGATGAAGAAGTTTATATTAAACAACCACCTGGCTTTACAGACCCAGATCATCCTGATTATGTCTGCAAGCTTGATAAAGCTCTATATGGCTACATCAGGCTCCAAGAAAGTGGTATAAGACACTATCAACATACCTCTGTCAGCATGGATACAAAAGAGGTACTATTGATTGGACTCTCTTCATCAAAGAAACTGGAAACGACACATTGCTAGCTCAAATATATGTGGATGACATCATCTTTGGTTCAACTAATCCAAAGCTCTGCATAGACTTTGAGATGCTGATGAAGAATAGATTTAAAATGAGTACCATGGGGGAACTCAATTTCTTTCTGGTATTCAAGTGAAGCAAGTTGAAGATGGCATCTTCATAAGTCAACAAAGTATGTTCAGGACATACTCACAAAGATTCAAGATGACTGACTGTAAGGTTGCAAAGACACCCATAGCCAGAAATCACTCCCTTGGTCCTGATCTTGAGGGAGAGTCTGTTGATGAACATCTCTACAGGGCCATGATTGGGTCACTCATGTACCTTACTACTAGCAGCCTGATATTATGTTTGCTACATGCATATGTGCCAGATATCAAGCCAACCCCAAGATGTCACACCTTAATCACTGTCAAAAGGATTCTTAGGTATCTCAAAGGTGCTCTAAACTTAGGCCTTTGGTATCCAAAGAATTTGACTTCAGTTTGTATGCATATACAATCAGTGATTATGGTGGTTGCAATATGACTGCAAAGTCAACCTCTAGGGGTGTCAGTTTTTTGGTGGAAGGATAGTCTCTGGCAATGCAAGAAGCAATCCTGTGTGTCTGCATCAACTGCTGAAGCTGAATACATTGCTGCTGCCAGCTACTGTGCTCAAGTGCTTTGGATTCAGAATCAGATGCTTGACTATGGATTCAACTTCAAGGAGACTCCCATCCACATAGACAACAACAGTGCTATCTCTATTACAGAGAATCCTGTGCAGCACTCAAGGACCAAACACATCAACATCAGGTATCATTTGATTAGGGATAACTTTGAAAAGGGCTTGATAAAACTAATCAAAGTTAACACAAATAAACAATATGCTGATTTGTTCACAAAGGCTTTTGATGAATAGAGATTTAAATATCTTGTATCAGCTATTGGGATGATTAACTTTGAATAGATTTTCTGAAATAACTTAATCAAATTTTCTCCTAAAAATTGTGTGTCCTAAGTTGTCTATTAGCTCACCTCATAAGCCCAGTTCTCTTTGGAAGAAAATAAAATTTTAAACTGATATTCCTTAGAATGATAATAAAATTTTACTTTCGGAAGAAGTGAAATTGTCTTCGGAAGAATTTATGTCCTAAAAATTCCTTCAACTTGTTTATCTAAGATTTACCTTCGGAAGAAATTCTTGAAGTATCTTCCGAAGCTTAAGTCTCTTATAAACAATTTAATGTATTTTTAGAACAAATTTCTTCCGAAAGCAATTTAGTCTCGGAAGACTTACTCATTTCTTCCGAAGTCAAAATTTTCGAAATTCTTGGATATCTTCCGAAGCATAATTTACCTTCGGAAGCTTTGTTTCAAATCTTCCGAAGCCACAATTGTCTTCGGAATTTATTTTCTACTTCCAAGAAAACTAACTTTTTGGGTGCTTTTTTGAAAGTAGGACCCACATCCGGATTTCAAAGTTTATCTTTTCAATAACTTTGTTTCAAATCCTGCGTATATCTCCCCAAACTCCTATCTTCATCTCTCTACTCTCTTTTTTTTTACTTAACCTAAAATTAACCCCAAATTTCATCTTCTTCTACCTTCCTTCTCTGCAAAGCTTCTGCAAATGGCAAATCTTGATCGTCGAAACGACCCAGATTTCACCATGCATCTACACAGGCAATACAACCAGGTTGCTCTGTTATACTCTGAGAAGGATCCAAGCTTCTCAGATGTTTGTAGGTATCTTTCTTCGTCTCATTATCTCACCTCCCTTACGATTGATCCTCCCCTCTATGAGGATCAGTTGTTTGAGTTCTGGCGGACCTGTCAAGAGTTCACCATGGATAGGGAGAAGGCACTATCTGCCACAGTACAGGGGAGGACACTGTTCATCACTCCAGCCATCATCAACACCCATCTTCAGCTGGATGATGAAGAAGGTGAAATGTCCTTCCCAAAAGCTGTTGTCAACCATTCCTTTGAGCAGATGGGATATGAAGGTGACTTCACAGTCAAGACCTTCAGGAAGGGGAAGGTCTCATACCAGTGGAAGTATCTCCTCCATGTTGTCATCCACAGCTTGTCTAACAAACATAGGGGATGGGACCAGATTCCAGAAGACCTCTCCTTCATTGTCCATCGGATGGTTCAAGGGGTCAAATTTAGGTATTCTTAGTTTGTTTTCATAAATTTACTTGCAAATTTGGACTCTCTAGAATATTACATGTTTCCCCGGTATGTTCAACACATTCTCAACTGTGAAATGGGACCATAGTTGAGGGGAACAGGTAATGTTCTTAAACTTGCACATATGAGGCCTGGTATTTTCAAAATATTGAAAAAGCCAACTGTTGGGTTCTCAGGGGTAGAAACAGCCTTTGTCCCAAAAATGTTTAAGCTCATTGCTCAGGGTGACATCCTAGCAGCACCAGCTAGTGATGAACCAACACCCTCTACCTCTCAACCACCATCAAGGCCTACCATTACCCTCACTTACCAAAGAAAATCCAAACGAACCCCTGCACCTGCTATTGAGCATATGTAGGCCCCCATATCACAACCCACACAGGAGGAAGTGGACACTAGAGCTCCCACTTCCCCTGAGAGCAAACCACTCCCATCTTTGCAACTATCAGTGCTGAGGTTCCTCATGCTCAGCCTGATGAGCTCACACCCTCTCAAACAGCCTTAAGCCATCACTCTGAGTCTCAACACTCTAGTGATCAACCTTCAGGGAAAGTTACCATCCCCAGCCTCTTAATTTAAATCAACCACTTCCTAGCCTTGACTTCTACTCTGATGAAGATTTGGGTTTCAGTGAGTACCATGAGTCTCTCCTCTCTTCCCACACTCAAGGAGTGATGAGTGCTCCTGCCTCACCCATCTCTAGCCCACATCAGACATCACAAACTGAGGTGGATCTTCAGATTATCCAGGAGATCCATCAGATTGTCCAGGAGATCCATGTGGCAGAGGCTATCACTGTTGCCAGTGATAACATCACTAGGACCTCTACCATGGCAACCCATCCTCTTGACACTTCCATTGAAGATGTCATTAGGCAGGGGAAATCCAGCAGCCAACAAACCTATGCTGGTGATGAGGGAGAAGACTCAGGTCCAATCCTCTCATCCCCCTATGATTCTTCATCTGAAGATGAGGGGAGTCTGCAACAAAAGATGCACAAACTTTCAAACATGTGCACCTAGTTTGTGTCAAAGATAGCTCACCTGGAATCTCAGGTGACTATCTTGCAAAAAAGGGTCAATGACCAGCAACTTGAGATCACCGATCTCAAGGGTAAGCTCGCTAAGAGACCAATAAGATCAACTCATCCAGGTCCACAAGAACCTGTGGATGTCATGGATCAATCTCCTAGCTCACCTATGCAAGAGGGTGATGCTACCAAAAAGGGGGAGAAAATCCTAACAATCATAGAACTTGGGAGCTCCTCTCAGAGTATAGACATAGAGGACTCACCATCCTCTCTTGCAGTTGTCCATACTCAACAACCTCCTCTAGACAGTGATCTACATTTGTTAATACAACAACTGTTTGAGGAGGGAATACCAAGAGCAATGTCTGCCCCTTCTGAGAACCTAATCTGGGGTTGGGGGTATGACAGTGAAAGGAAAGCTCTTGTACTCTCTAGAGCTCAGGGTCAATTAGAAATCTTAAACATTTCAAACCTGAGTTTCTATGAGGGTATAAATCTGGTAGATCTGGCACTTGTCAACCCAAGCAATAACAGACAAGCTGCCAGACTAGCCAGTAAAATTTAAGATTGGGTGCTGGAAGAATTCAAAAGGAGATCAGCACTATATAGATAGAGGCTAGCAGTGGAAGCCTTTGGTCAACTGGATGTTGAGGTGGACCCTAAGATTAGCTTTAAAGGGAAAGCCTTGATTGAAGGCCCAGAGGCTGAAACTATGACCTTGAGACAACATCTCCTCCAGCACCCCGTACCCTCAGTGAGGCACCAGCTGGTGATGGTGCATCACAACCTCTCTCTGGCCAGAGCTTGTCTACTGAACCAAGCAATGAAGGCCAAAGCTCTCCTCAGCCTGTGGCAGATAAAGGCAAAAGAAAACTCACTGCTGAGGAGATTGAAGAAGAAAAAAGAGAGGAAGAGGAAGCTAAGGGGAGAGAGTTCTAGTGGTTCCCCAGGATTTATGCAAGCTGCAATCAGGGCTGCCCCTATTCTAAACACTTCAGAAGATGAACTAAGGGCAGCCAGACTCAATTATCTATGGACCAGGAACTACAATGTTGATGAACTTATCTCTCTCCCCTTGGATGAGTTAAATGAACTGGCGGACACAGAGTTGTCAAAGGAGAGAAAGGAAGCTGAGGATGCAGCCTTAAACCTCAAACACAAAGAAGAATTGAGGAGGAAAAGGCTTTATAAGGACATTCCTATTCTCTCCCAAGTTCAGGAAAGTCCTGAGGAAGAGACTGTGGCTGCTGAACAACCTCAAGTAGTTGATGAAGAATAAAGATTAAAGATGATCAACTACTTGAGTGCCATAGGTCTCTATCAGGCACCAGCACTTCTTCCCCTCGCCATATGACTACATCTTATTTGAATATAACAAGCAGCTAGAAGAGAGAGCTAAAAGAGAAAAACAAGCTTCTAGAAAGAGGCAAAGGAAGAGATTGCTAACTCAAGAGCCATCATCCAGAAAAGTCTGAAAAAGTCTGCAGATAGGCAGAAGATGATGAGCTTCTTGAAGCTTTATGGGTTCTCTGAAAGGAGGCTTGGTCCCATGTCTCTATCTACAATGGATGAGCATAAAAGGATGATCAAGCAAAATATTAAAAGGGGAGAGCTTGTGGATCTTCATTCATCATTAAGTCAAGCTCAACCTGAAGTTGAGGTAAAGGTGGAACCTACAGAGACAACACCACCTGCACCTAAAGCTACACAACAGCCAACGTCATCTTCTAACCCACAGCAGGGTTCTCGTCCCTCTCCTTCTGAACCTGGGAGAGAGGAGATCCTAACTGAGAGGGAATCCACTGAAGAATCTGGTAGAGAAAACCAACCCTCTCAGTCAAAATCATCTGGGAGAAGAAAGAGGATGGCCAGAAGAAGATCTTCAAAGAAGAAAACAAGAAAGGCATCCTCCTCCCAACCTCAGGATGAGTCAGAACATCCTGAGGAAGTGCATGTAGAGGGCTCTCAACCAACTCCCATCATAGTAGAGGCCTCTCTCTGTTGGAAGACCAATTCTATCCTGGGCATTCAATGAAAACCCAGATAGATGGTATGTCACTAGAGATCAGGGAGAACAACATATCTACTTCAGTAGTGAAATGCTTGAACTCCTTCTGCATGATCTCTATGAAATGAGAAGGTACTTCATGAGTCTGAAGAATCCTGATCTACTGATGAAGAAAAGAGTTCTGAAGATTCTCATGTGGACTATCCCAATCTGAAGACCTCTCTGTTTTGGTAGCATCAGCCTAGGGGGAGTTTGTAGGAACCTCTGAGGTTAAAAGGCTGATACAACCAAAGGATCAATCAAAAGATGCCAAAACAACCAGGTCTTCCAACATGCACTAAGGAACAAAGAAGAACTAGCTTTGGAAGTTTTACACACTCAAGAAAAATTCTAAGTGTAAAATCTTTCGAAGCCAATGTTCAGAAGAAACTACTGAGGAAACTTTACACTAAGTGTCAAGTCTTTCAAAGCCAAAGACTCAACTCTTCTGAAGGTTAAAGATGAAGTCTTCCGAAGCTCTCAAGACAAAGTCTTCCGAAGCTGAATAAAGATAAGACTGATTACTTTAGAAGAAAGATAAAAGACACTTTTTCTGTCAACTTTATCATAAAGCAACCTCCTGTCCGCTGCATGCTCTGGTGGTTCACCAACTATCATAAGTTGGTGAAACCTCCATGTTTTATGATAAAGTAGACAAGGTCTTTGTCTGTAAGTTTTTGTATTTGTTTCCTGTTTGGCTTTTTGTAATAGGAAAGTCAGTGAGCTATGGCCTGTCATAGTCACTAGTCAAAAGGCAATCTGCCTTTTGACTTTAGGCTGATCTTGTTGTCTAGATTAGTCACATCCAACTGTCTTTTTGCATATTGACGGTTGTAGGTTTAGTATAAAGAGTCAAAGGTTCTTGTATTTCAAATATCAATGCAAACACTTGTAATAGAACTGAAGAAGCAATATACTAATACCTTGAAAATTATTTTCTTATGTTCTTGCTCTTACTTTACTTGTGTTGTGCATTGTATCATCTGTTTAAAGTTCTCAGTTCCCTATTTGAACTATTAAGTGATATTAATATATCCTCCTAAGTGTGTTAACTAAGTGTTAAGAACCCTCTAACGGTCCTGCAACTATGTTGTCTTGAAATACCCTTTTCATCACAAAATGTATCAAGGATTTGGTTTTTAAATTCTGTTTCCTGATCACATCTTATGATTTTGACTTTGTGATCACATGATTCTCAATTTTCAGAATGAAGTTCTTCAAGATCTCAGGAGTCTCATCCTTAGATCTAAGGAAGAAGACCCAAGTGAATCTTGTGAAGTCATCTGTGATCACTAAACATAAGAGGTCCTTCCTAGACTCATTACACTGGTGGGGCCAAATAGATCCATATGTAACAAGTGTAGGGGGAGTAGTGATGGAGTTGGTTTCCTTTGGCTTGTGAGACACTTTGTGCTGCTTCCCTTTCAGGCATACAACACAATGGTCATCACTTGTAAACTCTTTCTTTGGCACTCCAGTTACCAAATCATTTTTAATTAATTTATTCATGTTTTTGAAGTTTACATGTCACATTCTTTTATGCCCAGAGGAAAGACTCATCACTATTTGCTTTAGATAGAAAGCAAAACACTTCTCCAGAGGGATTTGTTTCTTGCAAATCCATCTTGTACATGTTTCCCTTCCTGGGATGTGATGTTTTTGGTCACAAAATTAGGACACACTCAAAAGATTGTATCCAAGCTCCTTGACAAAATTTACCTTCTCAATGCTGAGCTTACCATTTGAGACCATGCCCCTACCAGTGATGCAACCTCCTGCATCTCCTCCAAAAGCAACTGGCCCTCCATCATACTTCTCAAAGTTTTGAAGTAAGGACTCATTGCCTGTCATGTGCCTGGAGCAGCCACTATCAATGATCCACATATTCTGTTTGCCTTTGGCTATCCCTGCATAAAAGAGATGATTTAGTTACATTTGGAAACCCAAACCTCATTGGTCTTGGGCTTGTTAAAATGAGTTGAAGGTAATGAAATAGTAAGTGATCCTATGTTCAGGCTCTGAGGATCATTTGCTGATGAAGAATCTTCAGTCACACGGTCCTCCCTCATCTTCCACACCATCTTTGGAAAATTTGGCTTGACCTTCAAAGCTTTGGAAGCTTTTGCAGCTTCGGAAGATTTGGAGACTGGACCTTCGAAATATCTTGCTTTCACTGCAGCAAGCTTCAGTACTTCGGAAGCATTCCTTTCTTCCGAGACCAAATTTTCTTCCGAAGGCAATTTTTTACTTGCCTTCTTCTTCATTTTGGAGCTTCCGAAGGAAATAGATTTTCCTTCCAAAGCTAGCTTTTCCTTTATCTTCCCAGAAGCTTTCTCTTTAAACATGTGGATAGTGCTTTTGGGATGTAGATACAATCTTTAGCCAGATGGGATGTACTACCACACATGATGCATTCCATTTGCTTCCTTTTGGGAGTCTTCTTCTGAGAACAAGATTGAACTTGAACACTTTCTTTCTCCAGCTTCTTCTTCACAAATGATGCAGCAATTCTCTTAGGGAGAGACTTGCTCTTGGAGGAGGATGGTTCAGACTGTGTAGCAGTGGTACACAGCAATTCAGCCTTCTCTTTGCTGGAATGAGTTGGAACTATGCTAAAACTCCTGGTACTAGAGTTTGTAGTTGATTCCTCAGCCTTTACCACTTCAAACCCTGCAAAGATAAACACTTGTTTCTGCTTGGAGTTAAAAGTGGCCTTGATCTCTTGAGCCTTCTTTGATCTTCTCTTTGCTCTTCTGATCAAGTTCTTCCTCTTTGTCTTTGTCATACCGGCCTTCTTACTCTCCTCAGGAGCATGATGACCCTTTTCAGATTGACTCTCTTCACTCATTTCAGAGTCATCCCTCACCATCTCCTCTTTATCCTCTTCAACACTAGGGTCTATGAGGGGAAGCTCATCTTCACCAGTTCCACACCTTGGAGATCTTACAGATAATAGAGTGTGTGGAGGAGCTATCTCAGTTGATCCCAGTCCCTGCTTATTCTGATAACAGACTTTTGCATACAGAGATGAGGATATGATGTTCTTGAAGGTCTCTTCTTCAAGAACACATTTTTTAGCCCTGGCTTTGCTGATCACAAGCTCAGCCTAGCATTCAATCAACTTGGTAATGAGATCTTTAATTTGAGTCCTGTAATTTGTCTGCTCATGTTTAAGAGTTGAAAATGCTTTCTCTAGATCTTCTATCTTAAGTTTATACATTTTCAGCTCTTTTAAAATCAGCTTTTAGGATATTCAAGGACTCAATATCAGATCTCATTTCCAAGTTGTAGGACCTGTATCTATTCACTTTAGCAATACATTCAGGAGAGCAAAGATGTTCTAGTACCTTAGCCTCATCATGGTCAGCCATGAGTGTCTGGTTTGGTGAAGCATCTTCAGCCTGAAAGCTCCAATCAAAGCCTCCTTCAACAGCAACATCAGCTTGTTGTCTTGGCTTCTCATTCTGGTGCCCTCCCTCAGTGTAGTTTGGCCTGGATGATGCTTGGCCACCATTTGACTTAGGTGCCTTGCATTCTCTGGCAAAGTGACCCATCTGGTTACAGTTGTAACACTTCACTTTGCTCTTGTCCAGTCCAAACTTGCCACTGGCAACATTACTGGGAGACCTTCTCCCTGTCCTCTTGTAGAATTTCTAGGCTCTGTGAGTGAGAAGAACCATCTGCTGGACTATCTCCATGTAATCCAGATCATCTGGATGGATACAATCCAGGTCTTCAAGAGTGAAGAGAAAGTTTCCTGAACTTTCATCAGTAGAGACAAAGGCTAGAGAGGTGCTTGTCTCTTGGAAGGGACTTCCTTGGATGTAGCTCTCTCTAGGTGTCTCTGGGAAGGTGATGAAAGGACCCTTTTGTGAAGTTTCAGGGTAGCAGATAAGATGATGTTGTGGTTCTCTACTATCCCTTTCACCACATGAAGGGCTGAACTTTGGTGAGTATTGAAGTTACCAGATGAGTTTTGCATGTTCATCTCCATCTGGTATCCACTGAGTATCCCATACAACTCAGTAAGAGTAAGGGTCTTGAGGTTTTCAGTCCTCTTAATGACCACACAGTAGTGTGTCCATTGTCTGGGAAGAGAGGACATGAACAAATTGTTTTCCTTAATGAAGGACACAACAGCATGTTCGTGTTCATTTGATTCGTTTACAAACCTAGGTATGAGACGTGATACGCTAGGAGAGTTAAAAAAATTAAAAAAAAAACCTGAAAATGAAAAGAATTTAAAACTGCAGGACCGGGTAAGGGTATTTAACACTTAGTCTCACACTGAGGAGAGATCTTAGATCACTTAATAATTCAAATAGGGAACTGGTAACTTAAAACAGATGCTCCAAAGAACACAAGTAAATCAAAGAGACAGAACTAAGAATCAACACAAGATTAGTTTTCAAGGATGTTGTATATGATCTCAAGTTCTCTTACAAGTGTTATGAAGCATACTGAAATTACAAGGACCTGAGACACTTTTATACTACAACCTACAACCGTCACTTACATGTAAAGACAGTTGGATTTGACTAATCCAGACAAGATTGTCTTTTGACTAGTGACTATGACATGCCATAGCTCACTGAATTTTCCTAATACAAAAAGTCTACAGGAACAAATAAGGTAAGTTACAGACAAAGACCATTCCTACTTTTGATAAAGCATGGGAGTTTCACCAACTTGTGCAAAGTAGGTGAACCATCAGAGCAGGCAGCGGAAAGTGTGTCAGCTTTATCAAAAGTTGATTCAGGGAAAGCATATTTTCTCTATCCTCTGAAGAAATCAGTCTTCACAGCTTCGGAAGACTTTGTCTCTGAAGCTTCGGAAGATTTTATCTTTGGCTTCGGAAGATGCATTTCACACTTAGAATATTTTTCTGTTTGAGTGTGAAACTTCCGAAGTAACTCCTTCTGAACTGTTAGCTTCGGAAGATCTTCCACTTAGACACATTTGAGAGTGTAAGACTTCCAAAGCTAGTTCATCTTTGTTCCTTAATGCATGCATGGAAGACTTGGTTGTTCTGGCTTGTTGTTTGCATCAGCCTCATAATCTTCAGATGATCTTACAAAAACTGATCCGTTTCTGTGATTGGAAAAACCGAACATCGTTATGAATTCAATTTTTGGTTTGATTCCTGATAGCGGTTCGTTTTTCGCTTTTATATAACTTTTGAATTCGGTATGTTCGTTTATTCGGTTTAACCGAATTTAATACGTTAAAATTTTTATATTTTATATAATTTTAAGTTTACCCTACTAACCAAGCCCCAAACTTTACAAAGTGGTTTTATTTTAGCCAAGTAACTAAACTTTTATACGCTAGTCTAACACCAATTATCAAAATTCAATCTCAAATTTAAAAAATAGTCAAAGTCGACCAAATATATTTTTTGGAAAAGAGATTTTAACATTTCAACTTCTTATATTATTTGGCTTGTATCTTTTGGAAATGTCTATAGAGAGTGATTATGATGTAATTAATGTTATACTCCACAACAATAGAAGCGCACAAACAAAGTGCGACCTGGATTTTTCTGTTTCTAATTAAAAACTAACCAAAATGAATTTGCGTGAATTCGGTACGGTTCGGTTTTCGATTATGCTTAAAAATTTTAAAACCAAAAAACCAAAATGAACAAACCAATAACCGAACCTATGAACATCTCTAACGATTTCAGGCCGTATAAGTTGTTCTGCTTACATATTATACGAAGTGATATACGATCTGTATAACTTAGTACAGTGGACAGATTTAACAACGCACACCACCAACAAGCCCATACAGCTCCAGGGCTAGCAATTTTACAGAATTGTTAACACGATACACCATGACATAGAGTTAAACATGTTTGGTTTGAGTATATAGGTTACATATCATAAACAAGTCGACATATTTATGAGACGATTAAATCTGTTTATATTGATGAACTTTTTAAAAAATAAAATATATGTTTAGTAAATACTTCTATAGGTTTTTTTTCAATTATATTATGAACTAGTATTACGACCCTACGTTGCAGTAGGGCGTGAGACCATGAAAAGAAATTAACAGCGACACAACCCCGTGCTGAAGAGGTCATTGATAACGTAGTTAACTTTCTATAACAGAAACGAACGCAACTCCGTATGTTATGGCGAAGCCATTGGTAGTATTCAAAGTTATCTATTAAAATCGAAACCGCTAAAAAATCCTAAGCACATCTCAAATAAAATCAGAAAATACTAAAAAATCAAAACATTAAAGAAGAAGACTTGTACATAATGACGTATAACTTCGTTTTAAGTGAAATTATACTGAAACCTAGATAAATTACTTAATTAACAACAATTAAACCATTGACTATGTTCATGTTAAACCATTTCCAACATCAAAATGCACAAGAAAAAATCAACTGTTAGACATAAAGAAATCATAAATAACAAACACGTACTTGCTTAACCTAATAAAAACTTCATTGAAATATAATCATCATCATCCACCCAAATTAACAATTCGAATTCATACTCAAAGCACCTCTCTTTGCATTCATGAATGCACCTTCTTCATCTTTCTGCATTATAATCTTCACGCTACTGAAACCCATCTTACCCTTCAACATAGATTCATTTTTTGTTAGCAACAAATCCAAGTCAAAACTGAGTGATGGATCGTAAAGAAATCCACATAAAGCTTAAACAAAGTTTGTATGCGATCGACATTCGACAGTAGATATTCCAACGGCAGCGGTGGTGTGGGGATGTCAGCTAAGGGTGTTATGGTGCTGCTACGATAGCGACATTGATGTGGTGGCGGTGGTAGACGATGGTGGCGGGGGTGGTAGCGGTGGCAGTGACACGGTGGTTTCAAGTGTTTGATAAACAAACAAATGGAAGGACAATTTTGGTGTTGGGTATAATGATGGGGCTTCCCTCATTTTTTAATTAAAACTATGACCCGACTAAATTTAGAAGAAAAGATGAAACTCTTAAGATGTTCAAGTAATCGCTTTAGAAGAAAAGAAGACAATCATGGTAAACGTAGATGATGGGTGATATGTGCCTATAAAAAGTCTTTTTTGTTTAAGAATTTGTTATGAATGAAATTATTATGATTTGAGTCTGATTTCTTTCTAATTTCTTCTGGTTATTTTCAATCTCCATTCTAAAATTATCTTGATTCCAAGTGGTACATATCAATGGGCGGTGGTGGTGACGGTGAAACTTTAAAGTGGTCAAGAAACAATTTTTTAAATCTATTTTTTAGTTGACGAATGGTAGCTAAACGTGCAAATAATTTTCATTTTTAAGATATGTATTGCAAGTGTTTCTTTTTTATTGTGGCATTTTTTTGACATCTCATGTTTAGTAACTTTCAAAGAAATAAAAACTAACCCATTACGATACATATACATATGTGTGTACTAATGTTATGCAACTAAATCATACTTTTGTAATTATTTGTGGCAAAGAGCGTATAGAATTTCTGTTATTTTTAAACTGGAGTTAACTAATATAATAATTTGAAATTTGGTATTTAAATATATAACTAAACATGGTTTATATTTTGATTGTAATGCGATAGCTTATATGTATTTGAAGTCACGTCAAATATATAGTTTATACGTTGCGCCACAACACGTGGCGGGTGAAAACACTATTTCATATTATTGATTGAAATATTGGTAACCTTTCTTTTTTATTTGTTAAATGAGTTGTGTCTTGTCGTTTTACCAAACAAGTAATATAAATCGTGTTAAACGAGTCGTCTTGTGAAACATGTTTCTAAAAGGGTTCGTATTCATGTTTCGAGAAAGGACACAATTAATCATGTTACGTCTTACCCAATTAATCTATTTTAACCTGCTTGCCAACGTCAATGGCTCCTATGCTTTATAACACTTCATATGACTCATATGATTTGTGTGGGTGGTGCACACTTGATTTTTTTAGAACGTCTAATTTACACATGCTCTAAACTTGCTCTTAAAGCTACACCATTGTCCATCATGCAGGATGGTTCAATTATTTTAAGAGCTCAAAACGAAATAAGAAACTAAAATCTTTTTTGAAATTATTAAGTTCTACTTTCAATAATCTATTTAAATAAAATTATAAGAAGAGACTTATATGGAACCTAATCAGTATAAACAGAAATCAAAGCATTACTAACGTTGACATCAAAAAAAACAGAAATCAAACCAAAAATGGTTAAGAGTAAGGTTGACCTAAAGAATCATGTCAAAAGAATAACAACCATGTATATTTTTAATAAGGGTGCCAAAATAATAACAAAACATGAAAAAGATCAACAAAAACATGCTAAAAGAACTAGAAAAACATTTAAAAAGTAAAAATGCGTATTAAATTTTTCTTCATACAAAAACAAAAACACAAACAGAAAAAGGCAAAACAAAGAATAAAATACGATAATTGGGACTCAAATCCACTTAAAGGTGTATAATTTTCTTAAAACACCACCAAAGTTATGGATTCCCAGACATGCTTTATGTAGTATTGATATACGTACTAAGAGTGGAGGAATTGCCCAACGACATGGCTAGGGCAATGCATGCAGGTGACCACTGTCACCCGATGATTATGTTTGAAGCGATGGCCTCACATGATTTATGGTCTTGGCATGCATTCTTCAGTGTCGTTGATTCTAAGGACATCAACGTATTAAATCATTATCCTTTATTCAATGATGTTGTGCATGGATCCCCACCAAATGCTCTATTATTGGTAGCTGAGTAAAGTACAAGTACGAAAGGGTTGTTGGCTCAAGAAAGCACAAGAGCAGCAAGAAAGGATGCAAAAAGCTTTTGTTGTACTTAAAGGATCGTTGTGCTATAGTTTGACAACTAAATGGGCAATTCAGTTTTCTAATATTAAAAATATGTAATGTATGCTTAATTACACATGACCAAGATGATTGTCTAGCTATACGTCTCGAGCACATTAAAGATCCTCTCATCAATAAAGTAGTTGACGATAAGGTTCTCATTGAGTTGTGCTGCCAAGAAACCCACGATAACCTTTGACACATTCTCATGGAACATGTTAAAGATGTATTCATACCCGCAATAGATGTAATCCCTCCCTCGTAGTTGTATTTGATTAATTTTTAATTTAGTATTGTAGACTTTCGTAAATTAATGAAAACGTTGTTTAATAGTATAAAAAAATCAATTTGATCTATTTTTAATATTATTTGTAATTACCCTATATATAAAAAAACCAAGCTGATGAATAGTGATTCAAGGGTATTTTAGTCATTTGCTCGGTTTCTCGGTTGTTGTGTTGTTGCTTTTACTATCTCTCTTCATCCCAAGCGTCCTCTGATCTTCATCTTCTTCAAGTGACGCACATGTGCTTCATTTACCCCCACTCATACCGTAATCTCAGTCGTGTGGCGGTGGGCGGGCGGCTCTCACGATGTCGTGTGGCGTTGCCGGTGTTTCAGGCGTTGTGACGGTGCCGATGGCTATGGTGGTGGCGTTAGATAGGTTATGTGGAGGTCGGAGGTCTCGGGGCAGTGAGAGGTGGCTGTTCGTTTCCGCTTGGACGCCGCAAGCGCAGTCGTGCTCTGGTACACCTCGATTTCTCGTCTCATGGAATGTTGTTGCCGGTAGACGATTGGCCGCTCCGCCTCTCTCACCGGGTGTGTGGTTGTGCCCTGATTGTGACATTGGCGGCATCCACCTCTTTGTTCTGGCGGCGTCCCTCCCTGTAACGTCACCCGTATCACCGGTGATGGTTTTCCGTTTTTTCGACAGCCGCCATGGTAACCTTTCGTCTCCCCTGTTGCTATTAGTGATAGGCGATGATAACGGTGGTCATGTCGGTGGTACCACTGCCTCTGGCCTTTCTTTGCCTTACAACCTCTCGATTACCCTTTTAGGGTTTTCAGATCTTGTCGCCCACCGCCGCCTGCCCCCCGATGTGCCGTGCATGCGTTGATGGTGGCTCTTGCTGCCGCTGGTGGCTGTTGCGATTTGTCGATGACGGTGACCTAGGTTTCACTAAGACATTAAATTGATGTTTTGGGGGTTGTTGTTCAAGATGCCAACTGAGTTTTCTAACTACGATTCATCTTTAGTCAATGATGTTGGGGTTTTCCTCATTTGAGACCCGATTTTCATCTTTTTAATTCATGTTTGGTCTATGATATGTGTTGGGCGATGATGATGATGCTAATGGTCACGGTGGTCAGTTAGGTCGATGAATCTAAGGGTTAGGTCAGTGACGATGAATCTTGATTAATCCTAGGCTTTTTTAGACCAGTAAATGACCTCTTTGATTTTCTGTAATGGCAAGAATTCCCTGTGGGTTCACTATGTTTGGCGATGACGATAAGATGATAGATGTGTTTCTTGCTTTGGCGTGGTAAACTAATGTGTGCAGCCGCAAAGAACAATCATTTCTGAGCCAACAACGATGGATATTAACGGTTTAAGGGTAATGATGATATGAAAACGCGGGTGTTGTTTTGGCGAGGCAATCGATCTTTTGCAGCCACGACACATCATTTCTGAGCCTTCTAATCCGGTTTATACCATTGTGTGGCATTGTGATCGGATTTTGAACCGCCGCGAAGCGCAGTTGGTTATCACCTAGTTAAGTTTATATTAAATTAACTTAAGGGCTGTTTGGTAATTTCTGAATGATTAAGTACTGAACCAATAAGAGGTCTGAACCATTAAGTGCTGAACCATTAAGAGGTATGAACCATTAAGAGCTAGTATATCGCTTAACTATTCAAAGGCAAATGTCTGACCAATTCAAATAAAAGGTCTTAACCATTCAGCATTAGACCTCTTAAGCATTCAGTATTAGTATAATGCTTAACCATTCAGAAGCAAATGTCTGAACCATTCAGACATTTGTTCGCAAAACAAACAGTCTGAACTATTAAGTGATGAATTATTCAGACATCTGAACCATTAAGAGGTTGATTCATATGCTGTCAAACAGTCCCTTAATCTATTTAAAATTGATTTATGTATCGAAAAGATACACTCCCTCACTTTAGGAGTTTAGGGAGGGGATAATAATGAAATAAGAAATCTAATTTAACACCCACACAAAAAGAAAACTGTTAGAGTTATAGAAATATATAGGGTCCTAATATACAGACATCTCACATTATAAATCAACACCCCCTATACGTCTCGTATGGTTCCATACGTGGAGTATAGGGTCGAAGACACTGAGAACGAGAAAAATTCAGGGGGGCTGTCAGAGAGCTATACGCCCCATATAGCCCTATACGACACATATAGGGTTATACGACGCGCATAGCAAATTCCGACATTGACTACGAGGAAAAATTCAGGAGGTTGTTAGAGGGATTATACGTCCCGTATAGGTCTATATAACCCTCTATACGACGCGTATGGGGCTATACAACACGTATAGAAATTTAGGGTGTTAATTTATAATTTTGAGTTGTCTCAATATCCACACCCTATATGATGGACTTATTATATGATACTTAATTACTTTAACTAAACCCTAACCTCTTTTGTAGTGGTGAAAACGATTACTCTTTGAAGTCCAATCACCATCGGATTTTGAAATTTGAACATATTATACAAATGAAGTAAGTAATGAATGTTCTAGGGGACCGATTTCACAATATTCATAAAGAATACCAAATAAAAAACTTATAGCTATTAAATTAAAAATATTAAAAACTTAAAATTAAAGGTGTCCGTCACATGTTGGTTCATTGAAGCCAAAACCTGACCGTTGCTGGCTTGCTGCCCAAAGACCTTAAAAAGTCATATATTCCTGATTGATATGTTTAATTGTTTATATAATTATATCTATAAATAATATATTCCAACGGCAATATTTTACTAGCCGTTGATTTCAAATATATTTACCCCCTTCAGACCCCATCATTCGCTCACTCTATGTCTTCTTCATCTTTTTCACAGTTAATGCACCCCAACAGTGTGTAGATTCAAGGGTGTTCTAGATTAAATGCTCTTAATCTACATTCTAGGGTTCTT
Organism: Flaveria sonorensis; assembly: GCA_025506505.1. Classification (NCBI taxonomy): domain Eukaryota; kingdom Viridiplantae; phylum Streptophyta; class Magnoliopsida; order Asterales; family Asteraceae; genus Flaveria; species Flaveria sonorensis. The sequence continues at coordinate 46,406,734 of CM046437.1, read as the reverse complement.
GATTTGTGGGTTTTTTCTTTCTTTCTTGATCTTGTAATTTGGTTTCGATTGATTGATTTCGATTTTATTTTTCTGATCGATGGAGATTTCAGTCGATAACAGCAAACGCACAAATCTGCAAGGTAGATCTGGACACTTGTTAGATCAAGATTTTCTTGCAGCTTACTAGCTGAATCTAGATATTTATAACCCTAATTTCAAATCTTGATTATGGGTCAGATTTTGGTTTTAATTTTTTGATAATGGGTTTGAGAAGTTGAAGGATTGAAGGGTGCTATGAACAAATTCAAATCATTGTTTAATGTTAGATCTACATTACTATGAATTTTGAAAACCCTTAAACAGATCTAAGAATGATTCAGATTATAACTTGGGGATCTTTTTTGTGTGATTTGCAAGTCAAAAGTCAAATCGAGAGTGTCTTGCAGCTTACTAATTTGAATTTGAAATAGTTATTTATTTTGACTTTAAGTTGTGTTTTTATTTGTGAAGTTATAGGAGAGAAGATGCCTACTCGAAAATTTGGGGTTGATATCAGCAATAACAGAAGAGCTTTGGGTGTGATTAATCAGAAAGGAGGAGCTCAGATCTACCCTTGTGCAGTCAACAAGAGAGTTTTATCACAGTATGTGTTCAATAATGTATTTTTTTAATAAAAAAGTTCATTTTCATATATATAATTCCCATTATATAGGAGTATCTTATCTGATTTTTAAAATTATTTGATCTTTAGAGCAAACGGAAACAATGAGAACAATGCTGTAAATCAAGTTCATAGGCCAGTCACCAGGAAATTTGCTGCTCAAATTGCCAACAAGAAACAGTGTTTCCCTGAGGTACAAATTGCATTGCCTATGAAGATTTTTCTAGCTTACTGTATACTTTGTTGATAATCAAAACCTGTGTATCGACATCAGGATGTTTTGAAGCCGAAAGAATCGAGTGAGAGTTTTAAGGTTTTTCAAGATGATGAGGATCAACCAGTGCCCATGGCAATGGAAACAACAGAACCTCAAAAAGATCATATGGTATTAATCTTTCTACATGTTTTTCTGCTATAATACCAAATTAATTTTGATTATATCAGTTTGATTTGATAAATTTTTGTAGCAGGAGATTGAAATGGAGGACATATTTGAAGAACCAGTTGCGGATATTGATAGTTCTGACACCAAAAATACTCTTGCTGTTGTTGAATATGTTGAAGAACTCTATGCTTATTATAGAAAGATGGAGGTAACAATTTGATTTCAAATTGGATCTTTTTATACATTTTCTCTATAATTTATAGGGATATAGGGACCCACATGATTAATTTTTTTTAATGATTATGTTGTCCAATTGCAGAGTTCTGGTATGGTTTCACCAAACTATATGCTAACACAACAATCTGATATCAATGAGAGGATGAGAGCCATACTAATTGACTGGCTCATTGAGGTAACTTTTTGCCCTTTTAAGTTCTTTTAAGTTTTAAATTTTGAAATTCCATCATACCCTTCAAATATTTTTGTTCTTATTTTAATAATGACTAACAAAAGATGGTTTTTTACAAATCAGGTGCATCACAAGTTTGACCTTAGACATGAGACACTGTTTTTGACAGTTAATCTCATAGACAGGTTTTTGGCTAAGCAAAATGTGGTTAGAAAGAAGCTGCAATTGGTTGGTTTGGTTGCAATGCTTTTAGCTTGTAAATATGAGGAAGTTTCAGTTCCTGTTGTTGATGATTTGATTTTCATATCTGACAAAGCTTACACAAGAAGTGAAATTCTTGAAATGGTACTAAAAAGCTAACCAATTTCTCACAAATTTAGATCTTGTTTATGCATCTGATGTAAAATTATTGAAACAGTACTTAAAATCAAACATCTTTTTTGTGTTTTTCAGGAAAAGTTAATGCTGAACACATTGGAGTTCAACATGTCAGTGCCAACCCCATATGTGTTCTTGAAAAGATATCTCAAGGCGGCTCAATCCGATTCAAAACTGGAGCATATGTCGTCTTTCTTGATCGAGCTATGCCTTGTGGAGTATGAAATGATCAAATTCGCGCCATCGTTCTTGGCTGCAGTTGCAGTGTACACCGCTCAGTGCAGTCTTTACGGGTTCAGACAATGGTCGAAAACTTGTGAATTGCATACAAACTACGCGGAACATCAGCTTCTGTAAGCCATAGTCTCATGGTTCAGATCCTTACGATAAATTTCGAGTTTTGTTGACCTTTTTTTGACTTTGTTATAGGGAATGTTCAAGGATGATTGTGGGATACCACCAAAAGGCAGCAACAGGGAGATTAACTGGTGTTAACAGGAAGTACAGCACTTCAAAGTTTGGGTATGCAGCAAAGTGTGAGCCTGCTAATTTTATGGTAGATGAGACCCAACAATGATATGAGAGCATTTGTAGTTTATGCTGACATAAACTTTGGGGTGGATATTAACAACTGAGGTATTCTGTAGTGGGTGGTTTAGAAAATAATTTAGAAACAATGGTGGTTCCAATTGTGTGAACAACCAAGTAATGTTCATGTTGAACAACTTGTTATTTATTTCCCAATTTACAATAATGAACAACTTACTTCTTAACATACACTATTGCTGTTTTTAGTACTTCCTAACTCAAGGGGTACACTGATTACAATCATAATATGTGTACATGAGGCCTTCGTCAACATCATACAATAACTTATCTTAAAAAAGCAAGATAAGCTAAAGTGATGAACGTGCACGAAAGGACTTATTCATATTATACAGTCTTTTGACTTCTGGTAGATAGAACTACTATACAGTCTTGTCAATTTTGACACTAAATGCATAGGGTTCTCCTCTATGTTGTTAGAACGTTTGTTTTTTCTCCATATTTATGACAACATTTGCAGAAGCTGGATCCATACATTCTTCCTATTATGCAAGGAAGTATCCTTTTTCTATCAGTATTATTTGCTTTTGATGCTGAGAGTTATTTCTTTTATTTCCTTAACTCAGTAACAGCTTTTTTTAAGCTGCAATAGGCAAAGATATTATAGATGACCCCGATAGCAAGGAGGTGTATAGAAGAAATGATATGGTTGAATAGCTATACAGAATATCAAAGTTAAATCTTTTTCATATATTTGTATGAAGAAATTAGCACAGCTGACCAAAATGTTTTCTTACTGTCATTCTAGTCAAACACAAAGATGGTGTTTGGATTTACATTTTGAAAGTCATTATAAGTTATTAAATAATCAAACCTGATTAAAAATGATGAGACGATGGGGGTTTAGATGTGTTTCTATTGCTTGAACTTGTAATAATCACATAACCAAGACCTGGAGTGGAGTGATGGTAAGATTGTGATTATTGAAAAAACAATACCTATTTTTTTAATGAGTGTTTTTAAAAGTTTGTGTTGGTTTCTAGATGGTTTTTGAAAAGTGTTTGACTTTTGAGGGTTTCGTAAACCCCATTTACAGATTCATCAATACTAATTCCGTAAATAGGATTTACGGATCCCACTTATATGTTTTTTAAATTCCGTAAATGTGGTTTACAAATCCATATTTTTTTTACTTCGTAAATTGAGTAGGTCTTATTCATATATCTCATTTCATTTTTTTACTACCAACTCATACAAAAAATGTTATAGTGATTATATTGTTGTTGATTTTAAGAGATTGAGTAAAAGTTGTAATTCTAGATTAATAATGAAAAGTAACATACAGTGATTCTATTCTAACACACTAAAAATATATACTCTTTTTTTAGATGTGTATATGAATATGGTTTGAGTTTGTATTTTTCTTTGACTATCAACTCATTTTATAAACATGCTTTCTTTATTACATGTGTATATCAATATAGTTTGAGTTTTTATTTAATTTAAAATTTATCATGAAGAGATACAGTTTACATATAAATACGTTATATGTTTTTGTATGTAATATGTTCTTTAAAAATAGATTTCAGTTTGTGTTATATTTAGCAAAATTTTATTTATGGGTTTTCACATAAATTATAGTGGTGATAATAATAAGCGTTTTACTATATAAATTAGGTTAGTAACCGGTGTAATACACGGTTTGAAAAAAATACATAATTCAAAAATGTAAATATAAATATTTAAATTTTATTGTTTTTAATTTAAATCTATAACATAAACATAAGGATTTGTGAGATGATTATCATAGGGTTTAGACGGTTAAATAAGATTTAAGATTATTGATATAGGGATTTTGGTGATTATTGAGATAGTTAATAAAATAAAACAATCAAAATAAGAAATATAACATAATTGATGGCTTTAGTGGGATCCGTAAATCCCATTTACATAACCAATATTTTTCTAACAACTAATCATGGGGTGTTGCCTCATAGGATGAACCCGTAACCAGGGTTTACGGAATCCCCAAAAGTTCAAAACCAACATAAACTCTCAAAAATACCCATTTAAAAAAATCAATAAATACCATTGTTCGTGGAAAAGTAGCTAAAGACAGTTTGTGAAATGGAAATAAAAGTCTCTAATAGAAGGTCATTCAATAAAAAACCAATTTTAAATAGAGAATTGCAAAATGGTATAAGCACTTGTACCCGCTTAACTTTGATAAATTAGATAATCCACTCTTTTTCTTTCTCCCATTAAAAGGAACCTAACTAGCACTACGTACAACTATTTATACGGTTCTCTACTTAAAATTGTTTTGTGTTTTATGTGCCATGGGGTAAATGTGTTTTATTGCACCTTATATGGGACTAGTGATTTGACCTTAAACGATAAAATAATCAGAAGAATAATCAATTTATTCAAAAATAACATGGCTAGTGAAATATAAGTACCGTTTGTGAAATAGAAATAAAAGTCTCTAGTTAGATTAAAGGGGGTAAATAAGTAATTTTATTTCATCCTTAGCTATATAATAGTTTTGTTGCAATTTGTATGAGACTGATGATCTGATCTTTCATACTAAAATAATCAGAAACATTTATCTGTTTGTCCAAATATTAAATGCTGGGTATGAACAAGGACTCGGATGTGGTGAAGAAGAGCAGATGAAGATGAGTATGCAGCAAAATTTGTGGAAAGTGAACAAATTTTACAATTTAAAGGGTATACCGCGTCATTTGTACAGGTATACTTCCATATAGTCTTGTATAGGTTATCTTCAATACTAAAATCTTGCATATTATTTCAATTTTCCATTGATTCAGTCTTTATAGATGCACTTAGACTTTCTGTTCGTAGGTCCGCGGATCGATCCCTTTTCTCTGGGATCAGATTGTTAATTTGTCAAATAATCCAAAGTTTGCGATTCTGAAACATGAGATATCAATGAGTGTAAAATGCTTAATTGGTTGTTGGCAATTAATTTCACATGCATTTATGTTTCCTAGCTAATCCATGCTTTTATGCAATTATTTATGCAGCCTCGAGTTGCCGAGGGCACCTTTTTGATTTGAGGAAGAAAGATGGCTGGTTGGAAGCATGTGAGGTAAAGAGTCAAAACTGGTAATTTTTGTATGTGTTAAAAAATGACAGTTTGGTATGAGCTAGGTTGATTGGCCCAAAACTCTTTCTTTGGAATTCATTTCAAAACTTTTTATGCATAGTTAGAGTGTCGTATATCATAACAAATATTATTAAATTCTTTACTTGTCTCTACTTTTTTGAAAAAATAAAAAAGAGGTTTAACCATTTAATGTACACTTTGGACAACTTTGCACCCGTTAGGCCTGATAAACTCTTTTAACCCATTAGGACTATCAAGCTCTTTTGCTCGATTTTCTTTATGTTAATTCCTTAATATTTACCTGTTTGTCCAATTACATATACCGATTCATAAATAAATGGGTCAAAACTGTCACATTTGTTCTTGTTAGTTTAAGGTGGTTCTGTTGCACATATTATCTTTTTATAGCATTGTGATAAAGGACACTTGACTGAAAAGTTTGCCACTTCGGTTCAGAATATTCTTAACGATGATTTGAGGTAGATTATTTTTTGTCTAATATTCCCAACTTTTTCATATGAGACTTCCTAACTTCTAAAATGTATGCTCTGCTAATACTTTCACTTTGACGTCCATAAGATTTGCGGGCATGTTCATTTTGAACGGCTAAATATCCTTTATGATCAAATTGAGGATTTCCTCATAAAAAATAGATCAGAATTTCTTCTTAAGGAGAATAATATTGTTGTAGTCAATTCTAATCTGAGTGGCTCTAAAGATAGATATATTAAGAAACTTCAAATCTATTGAACTCGTTGATTTTGAGCACTACTTAGATACTTTGTTTTCAATTGGTAGGTATTATTTGTTAAATGAAAAGGGCGAAAAAGTTGAAATACAAATTGGAATCGTGCGGCCAATTGTATAGATTGTTTAGACCATACAAATATGTTTATGAGTTCATTTAATGAGAGAAAAAAAGTAAATGAAAGGAAAGAAATAAAAAGTTGTGTTGAAGAGTTTTTTTAATGGAATGAAAGTTAAAAAAGTTATGTTCCCGAGTTCATTTATGAAGTGAAAATAAAAGAAATAGAAGGAAAATGAAGCCTATAATCAATCCTTTCAAATCGGAAGGAAATGGAAAGAAAAGAAAAAAAAGGGAAGAAGAGAAAAGAAAAAAAAAAAAGAAAATGTTTCATTTCTTTTCTCTCGCTAAGTAAACTCGGGAACATAGTGTGGTGACTATTAAGATTCGAGTGGCGCGACGGAAACCAACACAGGTTCACAGACGAATCTCAAACATGATAGAAAAATACGACACCAGGATTATCCATTGTTGACCATTATATTATGAATGAACTTTTCTTTTAACCTTTTTAATCGTTTTTTATCAAAGGTGTTACTATTTGCACTTAATCACTTAACATTCTGTATTACTGGCAGTTAAAAACTTTAATATTTCTACATTAATTATTACCCAAACATTAAATGCCCCTCTAATCATTCTTTAATTACTCTCCGGTGGTCGATTTCTACAAAATTATATATTTTCTTGTAAATTTTAACATTTAGTGATAAATACTTAAAATTCTTTAAACACATTTAACATTTATTCTTGTGCTTTCTTTATTATTATTTTTTAAAACTATTTTTAAATTTATCTTTTTTGTCGTTTAATAAATTTCTTTGGAATAAACGTTTTTATATTTAGTGATCAAACTTTTGGTTTTATTTTTATTTGAATCAATTTTGTAGAAAATTATTCTATAAGCTCGTAACCATTTCATCAAAAGAAACAGTTAAGAATTCGACGGTTTAGTTAACGAGAGACTAGTTTTTGTGGTCATATCCACGTTCAAAATAGTTGTTCGAACCGTAAGGCATAAACTGTTGATCATAACATGACTAGTTCATCAAATTTGATTACGTTAAATGAATTTTATTCAAATTTCAAGTTGGCCACATTAATTTTACTTAAATTTCAAGCTGCTAATCATGTTAATTTTATTCAAATTTCAAGTTGTATGCAACAATGTGTAAAGCATATGTATCTAAGATTTCTCCTCTTTAAACTTTAATTTTTTGGTTCTCCAACCATGTATCACACAAGTTTATTATAATCTAATAAATTATGGTTTGAACTACGATAGAGACCCATGCAACAAGGCTGAAAGTACAGGGACTCGATTAGTTAAAGTTCGAAAGTTAGAATGCTGAACATGTAAGAACACCAAACTTCAAAGAAGAACAGACAATCAAATTATTCGTAAAAGGTTCCAAATTGCAGAAAATACACCCATCATATTATCATAATCTGGTGGAATTTGATTCGAGAGAATCGAGTAACCATGGAAGAAACCCTAGAACATCACTCTAAATCATTTGTTGCCCCAATAATCTTCATTTTCGTCTTCACTCTCCAGCTGTTTGACAAGTATTTAGCACATTTGAAGAAGGTAAATTCCGAATGCGCTTTAATTTTAACATCTTTGCAGTTTTCCAGTTTGTTATCGAATTCGATTCCATCGTTTGTTTTGCGTTAGGTGTAATTTTGGATTGGAATCGATTTGATCATATGAGACGTGATATCGATTCAGAATTGTTCAATTGTTACTTTGTCAGCTATAAGTGGATTCGTCGCGACTAATTGTGTTTATGTTGTACATTTTCCTGATGTAGAATGTGGAAGTATTTGTGAGATTGTATCGTTGTCATCATTGATCTGGTTTTAGATTTCAAAGTACCATTAGAAATGAACTTTGGTAAAAGCCCTAGTTATGAAATCCTAATGATCTGTCTTCTTATGCATCATTAGAATTAACACTATGAAATTCCATATGATAATCTGAAGTTATAGAGAATCAAATATCTTGATTGTTGATCATGTAGATGCTGTTGTCATCCTCTGCTAGCCAATGGTGATGATACATGAGGGAGACTCGTTACTATGACCAATGGTGACCCATGGCTTGATAGTATGTGTGAGGTCTCTGATGCAACATGATCCATTCTTCTAATATACTAATTGAAACTTCTTTTTGAGCCAAAAGGAACTACTGCAAATACTTAATTTTTTGGACTGGAAAGAAATAAACAAATCCATAATTTGGTTATGCCGTTTCGGGGTTCCGTTAGCTGAACTCTGAAGCTATTCCATGATATGCCTTCAGTCTAATTCTAAAAAGTTGCATGTTAGCTAGTTTAGTCAACACTGACAAAATTACCAAAGCAAAAAACACTTGAGCAGTGAGCACTAAAGTTAGTAGCTAAGAGCGTTGATACTATATAAATATTAGAATGACATTAACATGGTCTAAGCCCTTTTGATGGAGAATTTGATGTCTTATCACATGGCATGTCAAATTCTTGCATAATTGTTATACTTTGAAACTTCAAAATCCTCTTACACAATGGTGGTTTTTATAACGGATATCATTGTCTAAAAAGATTTACACTAACTGTCTACTTCTATCCCTAGATCATTTTGTTTTTAAAGAGTTAATAGTATTTTCTTGTGTCAGAAAGCGTCTGTTAGTGAGAAGGATGTCCAATTACGTGCCGAAATTAAGCAACTGTTGAAGGAGGCGGCTGCTTTGTCAGAGTGAGTATCCTCTTCTGTTTCACTCATATGAAAATTTGTCATATGCCAAGTTTTTAAGTTGATTCTAGAGAAGTGGATTTGGATTTATCCCTCACTACTTTGATTAAATATCCATAACAATCTAACATTGAAAAGGATTTACATTATCTTCCAGGCCTTCAACATTTGCTCAATCTGCAAAGCTTAGGAGAATGGCAGCAGCTAAGGAGAAAGAGCTTGCAAAAAGTATGATATATATACTTTTTTGTGCTACCTCTTGTATCAACATTGCTATTATATTTTTCACTCCCTCTATTATTTTTTTCACAAGAATATCATTTTTCCATGATAAGATTATGCTACATGCCTTCGAAAAGATGTTTAGCCTTATTAGGCTTATCTTTTAGCACTTGATTATATTTTTAAGCTATATGTCCATTCATAATTTATTTGTTAACTTTGATTCTAGTTCTTCATTTAAGATTCTGATATCTTATTAGCAGAAGTTTACTATCAACAATCATTTCTTACTTAAACTCATTTGCCAAATTATAACATGCAGGTCAAGAGTCAGCCAGCAGGGAGATAAAAACATCAGTCATCCTGTTTGAGAAAATGCTGAGGATTTCAAAGGTGATTTTGTTAATATTTTCTATTTTATTAATTACGAGCAAAATAATCTTGAGTTAGGGGTCTTAATGAGGGCGCCCTCTCGATCCCCTGGGATAGAGGTAAGGCTTGCTCCCATCACACCCTTCCTAGACCCCACAAATAGCTATGCTATGAGTGGGATACTAGGTACATGTGTTTGTTTGTCATTTTTTTAATTACGACTTACCAGATTGAATCTGATAGAAATATTACTTTCTTCTGTCGCCAGATTCTTACATATCTTATAGTGATTGTGTGGTTTTGGCGGATTCCAGTGGCTGCCATATCCAAAGAACTTGTGCAGCCCTTTGGTAATTCTTTTCTCTTTTTTACTATTTCCATGATAGTGTTACGTCCTTTATACCAAATTACCAACATAGAGAGTCCACTTAACAGTCTAGAAGTAATTTAAAGATGTTATTTCACCAACTTACCCTCAGTTAAATACAAGTTAATAAACTTTGTCTACACAATGCTACCTTCTGCTAAAGCTACACATATTTTACTTTCAAAATGAACTATATTAAATACCACTTGTTTTATTTTAATCATATGATTATGATCTTGCATAATACTGTATACAAATGACATCGCACGCACATATAGGGGTGAATTTCAGTTAAGTATTAAATAATTAAGAAACAAAGAACCATTTTTGGCCTTTGATCTTGGAGTGGACAAGACGAAGAGAGCGATTGCGATTCATGAAGTGGAGTAAGAGTGAAGACATTATAGAGGGAGATCTCAATCGTAGACCACTAAAAATTTAATAACCATTATAGAAAATGAGAACCAGTTTATGATTAAAAAATTACAAGGTAACATTTTCAAATTTAATGAGAAAACATGCTGTATTCGTGTATTCAATCACAAGTATTCATGCATTCACCAGTGAACACACTATATAAACGCTGTGCCGTTTTGTAATCAACATAAAAACCCATTGTATTCACCATTATTTATTGGAAACTATGGTGTACTCACTGGTGATTGGTGAATCAAATTCTGACCTAAATTGTTTTCATGTTAACTATTAAAGTTACATTGCGTGAATAATCTTCCTTAAGCAGATGACAGATCCGATGGCTAAGATGTGATTCAAATGGGTTTCGAATTTTGTCGACTCTCATTTGAACCCAACAGTATATATATAAAATGTTTGCAAGTATCACTCTATGATTCACAATCTAATGCAGGCAGGTTCTTGTCTTGGAAAACTGGAGGTTTTGTCAACGACAGTGTGATGGTAAATTACCAATAACTTGGATATAATTATTTATGGTTCTTTTATTTATATAAAGTTTGCGAGAGAACAATGTATCTGCATCTGCAGCCATTTTGAGTTATCTGGTAATAATTTTTGCAATTTCAATTGCAGGTTGGTGTTATACCTTGGTTGATATTATCCAACAGGGTTGGCAAATATTTTTGCAATAAAATCTTCAAGTAGATTGCTTGGAAAAACATTACGTTGATTTCTTCAATCATTATAATATAATGGATATAAAGTGATCAGAAACTGCTGATGGAGCTCGGGTGATTTCTTGACCGTTGCATAAACAAAACCTGAAGAAAGAACACTTTATGTTATCGTTAGGGCCCTGAACAATATCTTTGATGTTATTTTTTCACTTATATAGTCACTGTAACTGTTCGATATGCTTATTGGCTAGTGTTATATACAATTTTATACATATTGTTCGGTAAGAACTGGATTTCCAGAAGTTAAGGCCAGGGGACATGACACCGGTCAATTGATGGGTTATATTGATCTAACGTTTAAAGGACTGCGTCTATTTTCAGAGTATATGGTTAGCCCAGAAAACCCAGAAACAGGAAAACATGTGGAAGGGGACCACTAGGATGGGCCGATGGGGGACGGTGGATCGTCGGAGGTAAGGTGGTGGTTTAGGACCACTAGGTTGAAGGGGAGACGTTGTAGTGATACCAAGGGTATTTTAGTCATTTTAAAAAATTTAAAAGTCAAAGTTAACAGACATCCGCTGCCGAGACCATCGCTGTTACGTTTGTGTAAAGATTTGGACCAACGTTGTAATTTCAAAGAGTTTGAAATCAAAAGTGCAATCATGCCTAATCACAAGGACCACCCGTGTAATTAAGTCGACATTTTATAAATATTTTGAACTTTTTTCATAAATCTTAAAATTTGCTTCAACCTTTACAAAACTAAACCATCCCTAAACCAACGTTGATCTAATCTAGGGCTGTTCACGAGCTGACCCAAACCGAGCAGCCTTTTGTTCGTGCTTGGCTCGTTTCCAAATCGAACCGAGCCGATCGGCTCGTTTACAACCGAGCGGAAAATCGAACTAACATTTTTCGAGCGTTAATTTTTTGATTGAACGTCGAGCGAGCGCAAACGAGTGACGAACAATTTACCCAACTATCAAATGTGTCATCTAATATTATATTACAATGAGAGATGGTAACAATGTTAGATCTTAAGTTTTAATGATTTAAAAATAGTCACATTTCATAACGTAATATTTTCATAAATAACAATACGTTGTGGCGGGCGATGAAACTAAAGTTGTATCCGATAAGGCGGTGAGCATATTGTAGAAAATGATACATTAGAGCGGAAGAGATCGGCTAAGAGAAAGAACAAGGTCAAAATTTTCTCTTAACGACTTTAATATTTCAATTTTCATGTTTAATGTTAATATTTTTTTTTATAATGTTGATTGATCTAATGTGTTTAAATGCAATTGTATATCTATATCTAACGAGCCAAATCTACTAAAGTGTTATATATGAACTATATATAAAGTTTATAAAAAACAATTCGAGTCGAACCGGGCCAAAACAAACCGAGCGTACCTTTGCTCGTGATTAGCACATTTACAAACCAATCTGAGCTGATCGGCTCGTTTACAACCAAACAAAATGCGAACAAACCGCTTTAAACAAAACTAATCTGATCGCATCAAGTATTCATAATCATATGTTTAAGATTGAGGCCATACGTATTGCAATGAGCCGATGTAAAATTTGACATATTTTTGTTAAAGCAAAATGCCAAAATTATAGAACCATAAATCTCTAAATCAGGATGCAACCTAGCTTAATATTTTATTAAAAAACACTTTGGGCGCTAGAATACTTCAAGTTGCTCGGTGGCTTTCGCTTTCATAAGTTTAAGATGAGATCTACCTCAAATATCCTACTAAAATATCTTCATTCTTAAATGCCCAAAACTTATATAAAAAGGTTTCTTGTAAAATTACAATATCCTTCTTAAATTTGTGGACTTTGGACTTGGCCTTGAGATAGGTGCAACTTAAGCAAGTAATCCTTTAAATTTTTAATGCTGACAACATAATAAGCTCAATATGAACCATCTTCTTCATTAAAAGAATTGATACAAAAGATTTTATTAGTTCGTAATTCTACCCAAAAGTTTTAACTTTAGCAAACCAGGTTGCAACACAGTGTGATGGACGTTCATTACTCGAGATCTCTGTTGTGTGATGGGGCCAAAGAAACGAAGAATCATCTTCTGATTTAAACATATATTTCACATAATCAAAAGTACACATAGGATATGAGTTTCAGCCTCTTCCCACACTGAAACCTTTTTGCATTTCTAATCACTCTAAATTAACCTTCCATTCAAAAGAAGCTTTTACAAAACACCTTAATTCCCACATATCTTCCTCTTCACTCTTCGTCGTCATCCTCCTCTTCCTGCAAATCACCAACAAAATATCAATCAATCAACCACAAGAAATAAACTGATTCACCATAATTTGTTCGATCGTCTGATCACCTCTCCACTGTCATCATCATCATCGTCTTCATCATCATGAACCTCTGACTTTGACTTGTCAGATTCTTCTTCTTCCTCTTCTTCAACGTTCTTCCCCTCCGCCTACGATTTCACATCATCATCAAGTTTCAGATTCTGCAATTTGAGGTTTTTCAATTGTGTAATGAAATTTACAGATTTCTAGACTCTAGTTACCAATTTTTTGTTGTAGGCTTGAAGAGTTTTATCATATTCCGATTTCCTCTTCTCTGCTTTAGCCACAACGGAGCTTTCTCCTGCATCACGAGATCAATTCGAGTCAAAATGAAGCAAAATTATACGATTTTGCTCGAATCAAAGCTTGAATACGATTACTATGATTATACTTACAGCTGCAGACATCGATTTCCACTTCTCACCGCCAGCTTTACCGACCTAACGATTTCATTCACGATTCACAAACAGATCATAAACAAATCACGAAACAACCTGAATGAATAATCGATGCAAAAAGTCAACGGCGATGAGAAAGCGATACTCACGACGGAGACGGATTTGTTGTTCGGATGTTTCTCCTTGTACTGCTTCCGGAAATCCTCCCTGTAACGACCACAATTCTCACCGATCAACAACAATCAATTCATAATTTCAGATCTCATCACCACAAAAACCTACAGATCTATAACACAATCGAAGGCGTAACGCAACGTACATGAAGACGAAGAACGCACTGGCAGGCCGTTTCGGTTTGTTCGGATCCTTCGCCTCCTTCGCCTTCTTCGCCGGCGCTTTCTTCGGCGCCGGAGCTTCTCTCTTCTTCACCGAGAGCCTAAACACACAAATCACAGGCAAATTGATCAACAATTGACGATATGATATGGATGTTGAGATGGAAAAGTAACCTGTTATCGGATTTTTTGGATTCAGGCTTGGATTTAGCCCCTTTCATGGCGAAAAAACGACGTGACTCGTTGGGAAACTGGGTTAACTCAGTGAGTTAGAGGTAGGGGGATAGATAAGGGAAAGTGAGTGGTAGGGGAGAATAATATAAGAGGAGGAGGGGAAATGCGTGAAGAGATATGGTTTGGGTTGGGTTGGGTGTAGTGCAGCGTATTCCTCTTGCTGTGTGTATAATAACAATACATAAAACTCAAACTATGAAATTTATCAACTCCGGATTTAGGCGGGATTCCTTTTTATATTTTTTTTTTCTTTTTTTTTTACTTTATTATTGTAGTTTGGTTTAGTTTTTTTAAACGACGACTATATATACTTTATCTATTGCTATCAAATTTACATACGCCTCCAAATGGATAACTAGATGGTAAATATGTGTTATCTGATCAAATGATGGTGGGTTTGAAATACACAGTGTGTAGGTTTGGTGAATATTTTCTTAATAATAGGAATTATGTTTCAAAAAAAAATCTAATTTACATACCTTAACTTGTTATAGGAGGAGCTTAAAGTCCTTAAACCTTAACTTTAATGTGAGATTTATCATTTTAATTTTAGACTATAAGTAATGGTTGTTTAATTAAATTGTAATTTAAATGACATGTATATAAAAGTCATTTTACTAAATTCATTTTTAAATCAAATCTAGTGGTTACTACTGTTTGAAGCCCCTACTGATGAAACAATACAGGAAATATTGTGTTTGGTGCCCATTAAGGGCTCGAAGTCTTGTGAGTTTGGAGCCCCTTTTAATTATTTTGTAATGATTTTTGAAGCACCACTTGTATTCATGTCATTATGTTTGTAGTCCTCATAATGCCAACTACGTATAATATTAAATGAATTTGTTATTGAAAACAAATCCCCAGCTAAACTTGGTTTTCTCTTTATTTTACTTTATACTTTGAATAACAATAACTTAATTCAGGTTGCTTTAAAACTACTGTTAACTAGGTTTGAATGTAGGTAGTTTTCAAAATATATTTAATTTTTAGCACTAGACTATTAATTCAATTAATTTAGATGAGTACTTGTTCTAGTTGATAGATAACACATGATTTTTATTCTATACTTACTATGATTGTAAAGTCTTCACACTTATATTCTTTAGAATTTAAACGTAAAACCTTTTAGTCGTGGATTTCAACATTTAAGGAGCACCAGGTTCTTAAAGGCATAGTTGATGTAGTTGATATTTGAATGAGATTCTTGTAAAGAATGTTTTCATGAATTATTATGGAATTTTAAAAGCTAAAGGTGACCGGTCCAGTAACTTCTTTTTTATCATAGTATAATCTTTTTCGTGATTATATGTTTGTTTAGAGTGATTTTATGTTGGGTGAGTTCAGTAAAAGCTTTTTACTAAAGTTGAGTTGGTCAATGATATATTTCTAAGCTTTTGACTATGATCTAGTGTTTTTGTTAGATTTGTAACTTTGTCTGCGTTTTTGTTGGTTATTTAAGTCTTGTTCACATGATTTTGATTCGGTTTATGGGTTCTGGATTGATACCAAATTTGTTTGGGTGATTTGATTTGATACCAATAGATTTTGAAGGTAATTTCATTTTTGTTTATGATTTCTGTCGTGAAAGTCAATCCTTTAATAATAATCAATGTTTTCAGAATCGGATGATTTATTGGTCTGGTGGTTAAACCGGATTTAAGAAACGTATAATGTCATAATTATATATATATGATATTATTATATAATTCAATATAAGTAATTTATATGTCAATTTTATAGTCATATATAAACTTAACAATAACATTATATCCAATATACTAATTTGTTGTTCAACCTTTTTTTTATCCATTAAAATCCAAAAAAAAAAAAAAAAAATCAAAATCTGGTCCGACTATTGGTCCGGTTCCCGGTCTGACCACCGGCCTTCGACGAACTGATGTGAACCGGTTCGGCCACCCCTCCGATTCAGGTCGGACCGGTCCGGCCGGTCCGATCCGGTCTTCAAAATATTGATAATCATTAAAATTAACGCCTTTAACACTTTAAAATAGTTAAAAATAAGAAATCTGATTTCTACTTAATTTTGCTTTACGCCGGGTTTTGGGAGAGGTCGCAATGTATCACAACCTGATGTACGTAACATTATCTTACATTTCGTGTGACAGGCTTTTTTTTAAGTTTTAAATTCATAATCTCATAAATTACAAAGAACAAATTTACAAGTTGTTTTAAACTTTTCCTTTTGAAATTGTATGATTATTAATTTTAAGTAAAGAAAATGATCAAACAATTAATGAAATCTCAACAATTATAATTATTATTTTAAAACCGAACATATTTCTTTCTAACTTATAATTTTCTCCTTTTGAACCGCAAATTTTAATTAATTATTTGGTAATTGTGATTTTAATCAGCCATCAATGTATCTTATTAAGATAAGATATTGTTATGCACACGTGGCTACAATAATACGGTGTGGTTTAGATGCCACATCGCCGATCCGTGTGCTCTTCAGTTTTATCACACGCACTGTGTTTTCTTTGTGTTTCTTCTATGATTCTTGTTGACACGTGTCAAATCTTACACTCACACATGCACGTTCCTATCCATACGTGTTAGTTCGGTGTTCCGGTGATGACTCATCAATGTTGATCGTACAACTATAAAACTTTCTAGTACTTTTACACTTTCAACCCTTATTCTTTTATTTTCATCCAAGTTACATCCTTTTACTTTTTCCTTTATTATTTCTCGAAGAATTACTTGTATCAAGAAACCGTGTTTGGAAGAATGTTTAAACAAGAGTTACTTCTTGTTTTTTTTTTTCTGTGGTTTGCTCACGTTTATCATCACATCTAAAATAGTTTTTTTTTCCATCCACCTTCCAAACATTTTAAACTTTTGTATTTTTCATCCAAAAAATTAACATCATTACAATAACCAGTTAAACATCCATTTGGGCATTTAAGTACTTTTACTTGTAGAAAAACAAAACCCTACTTCTCAATTCTACTTACAATCCTAGCGTAATCTTTGACCTTGGTACGTACAGTTTCATCAAGAACATTCATCAAAGCATCTACTGGGTGCTATCTTTGTTCTTGTCTCTAGAGGTGTTGATCGGGTTAGTTAATCGGTTTTCGGGTTATTCAAATTTTTTAGCATTGAAAGTTTACCAGAAACCCGACCCGAATAACACCCGGTTTAATCGGTTTCGTTACTTTCGGGTTTTGTTTCGGGTATTAGTAGATTTTAATGAGTTTTATTTTGAAATCTTATAAATTAGTGGACTTAAATTAGTGGGAAGTGTTTAAATACAAAGTTTTTAAAACTAAAAAGTGTAAGAAGGATTAAGATGTTAAAACGTATTCTTTTGATCAAAATTAGGTTGGGGACAAAATTATTAATGTTCCCCCTTCTCAAGTTCCATCTTTTTTTTTTTTTTTTTTGACATTCATAACTTTTACATGTTTCACATAAAAACGAGCATTTTTTTATCTTTAAACGATTATAGTGTTAATATAGAAAAACAAAATTTTTTTTAACTCATTCTGTAATTTCGTCAGGTCATTGTGTAATCTTTTGAATTAATGAGGACTACACAATTATCTTATGAGGAATACACAATTAACTTGAAACATAAAAAAGTTTACATTTCTTATTATTATGTTATTCGAAAATCATTATTTTTAAAAGACACAATGCATAAGACAATGGTTAACATTAGACACAATGGGTAACACAATGATCAGCACCAGACTCGATGATTAGCAATAGACATAATAAGCTGCTTTGATGAGTATTATACAATGATATGATTAGTATTACATAATTAACAGAAAAACATAAAAAAATTACATTTTTAGCATTATGTTATTTAAAAATCATCATTGAAAAACACAATGCACAGCACAATAGTCAACATTAGACACAATGGGTAACATAATGACCAACACTAGACTCGATAATTAGCAATAAACATAATGAGCTATTTGACGAGTATTACACGATAACCTGATCAGGATTACACAATGAACCGGAAAAAACGTATAAAATACATTTTCAGCATTGTGTTATTTGAAAATCGTCATTTTAATAAACACAATAGTTAACATTAGACACAATAGATAACACAATGACTAGCACTAGACTCGATGATTAGCAATATATACAATGAGCTGCTTGATGAGTATCACACAATTACCTGATTAGAATTACAACATGAACTGAAAAATGTAAAGATTTACATTTTTAATATTGTGTTACTTGAAAATCATTATTTTAAAAAATAGAATACATAACAAAATGGTCAACATTAGCTACAAAAACGTGAAAAAAAACTTCATTTTTTATGTGTCAAAATTATAGGAAAGATTAAAAAACGTTTGTTTTTATGGTGTAATTTTTTTTAAAAAAATAATGTTGTATGTTAAAGTTACGAAAGTTCAAAAAAAGGTGAAACTTGAAATGTGGTTAAGACTAAGATACAATTGACCTATCATTTAAAGTTTCAACTATTTACCATTATGACATCGGATTTTCTTAACCCTTGAATCTAAGATCTAATGGATGATAATTCTTATCTCCCTTTTTTATTTTTTTCTCATTTTTACAATAACCCCGCCCTAAGTTAGTTTACTTCTATAAGTTATAAAATGTGCTTAAATATATAATTATATACAAACAAATTGCTTAATTTGGAAATCTAAACAAGTGTATACAAACAATTTACTTAATTATAACGGGTGTTGATCCGATTATTCGAAATTTGGGTTAATCGGTTCGGGTAATTCAGGTTTTGAGGTTATAAAGTTTAAACCAGACCCGAATAAGAATCGGTTTTTCGGTTGTTCGGATCGGGTTTCTTTAGGTACGGACAAGATCGGGTCGGGTTAGTTAATTGAGTATGGATAAAATCAATGGGCCTACTTGTTTCATACCATTTTCAATATTTACAAACATGCCCTTTTGAAATATTTGATCAAGTAGAGCAAATTGGGGGAAAACAGGAGACCAATTTGGGGATAAAACTAAAATTAGGCTTATATAAGATTTTGTTTAAATTAAAAAGGGTAGGTTTGTAATCTTATATTTTTAACAAGTTATTTTAATGTTAAATATTTTGGATGAAAATAATAACATTTTGAAGGTTGATACAAATAAAACTTTATTTTGGATCTAAATGGTAAATATGAGCAAATTACATGAAGAAAAATGATAATTCACTATTTTAAACAATTTGATAAACTTTTAGACAGTTGCTTTTAGTAAAACTTCAGAAAATTACTTCTATCGACACTTAAACAATTATCAAGCAGATAAAATTTCTACAATTCACGATTAAGGATTTAATTGATTATTTTCTTGTCAAGCATGTTGTTTAGACTTTAGTATATCGGAAATTCTCTTTTTACTAGGTTACTCGTTAAAAATAAAACATCATTTAGTAACTACTTTATATATACAAATTAATCGACATTTATAGTTTTATGTCATAGTTCATATGGTTGGTTGTACATTTTAAATGGTCTGGTCCTAATCATTTCTTTTAGGTTGAAATTTACAAAATTATGTTTTGTCACATTTTTTTTAACAGCAAATGATGTTGAAATGTATATGTTTTTATCAATTTAATATCAAACATATATTTATTTTGTTTTTAATAGTGTTTAATTTTGTTTTATTAAATTGTCTAATAGGCTGCTAAAGAAGAACTGTTGAATGTTATTTAGTGAACAATTTATAGAGTAAACAATGAGCTTATTGAAAAGTGCATCTTCATATCTTAAACAGAATTATAGAGTTATTCTGTAGTAACTTGAATGTAGATCAGGTCATCGCCTATCTCTTACAATTGTTTCTATAGGTCGCGTTATCCAAGATTGATGAGACGAGTTCCACTAGATCTTCATCATCATAATTCATCTTCCTAAGTTATGGTGATATTCAAAGAAATCTTCATCATACTTATGTGTATCGGTCCTACGGTTTGATATATAGTGATATTTTCCTTGGTCTATTTAGATTTGTGTTTTGATCTTGTTCATCGTTGTAATATTCAGTTTTTCTTGTTAGGTTTGATATTGTTTATCTTTTGTTCTTTGTTGTATTATCAAGGTTTTGGTAACGTCTGAAAATAGGTTTTGAGAATAAGAGTTTTCTTTGAGTTTATGATAAATGGTTTGGTCCTAATCATATCTTTTAGGTTTAAATTTAAAAGATTATATGTTAGTCACATGATTTTTAACAACAATAGTTTGGTCCTAATCATATCTTTTAGGTTTAAAATTTAAAAGATTATATGTTAGTCTCATGATTTTTAACAGCAAATTGTATGGTCCTAATCATATTCTTTTTGTCTTTAGGGTTTGACAACCTTTTATTAAACTATTAAAAAAGTTGACTGAATAAAATGTAGCATTTAAATCATTCAGTATGTTTATAAAACCTACTCATTAATAGACTTCATATATCAATTATCTAATGAGCCAAAATGTTGTACATCTGACCCGTTTAAAGGTAGACTCTTAATGGTTTCATTAAGAGTCTACCAAACAGCCTTACATATAGATGCTCAGATGATGATAAGCTTTGCCTATATTACTCTTTACTTTTGATCCGTCAAAGATATTACTATACTACTACTCGTTTTACAAAGTCGGTGGATGGTCCCACGCCCTTGCCACGTGTCAAACTGTCATAGGACCTAATTTTTTCCTTTTTCCCAATACCTTTGTTGTTAAATATTTTTACGTTTTTTCTAGAACCTAACACTACCATAGGGATGGGGTGGCTGGTTGGTGTTGTGTGTGTATACACAGGAGACGCGGGTTCAAGCCCCTGTCCTTGTATTTTTTTTCTTTTGGGTGTTTTTGCCTCTTTCTTTAGCCAACTTTTTTTTACTTTTTCATTTAAACTATTAGTGTGTAGGCACGTAACAAAGTTCGTGTACGTGTTACAATGTGCTCTTAACCGTGTTGATGTCGTCATACGGTTACGCCGCAACGCGAAAGTTTATATGACGCAACATGTTATGCATAATATCTATGCTTATTAATAAAACAATAACTTTAGTGTCACGTGACATTCTCTTAAGGTTTTATTTTTTTAGTTCCCGCCTAAATATGTATCTGTTCTCAATATTAGTCTAGATTCATTTGGAGACATTTGGAAATTTTGTAAATTTAACCCTAAATTAGAGTGCATCTTTTTTTAGAAATGAAATCAAACTTGATGATTCTTCTTTCTTCAAATAATTCATCTACAAAAACTGCAGATCACTTTCAAATCCATAAAATTCTCGGTTTATATTCGAATCGTGACAAAAATTAAGGGATTTCTTCATCGAACCTCTTCAATTCGAAGGAATTCATTGGTATCTTTCTTTGGAAATGAATTCATGCCCGATTTGTAACACAAAAATTGATAAATAAAATATCAATAGTTTGTATAAAATTTTAGAAAATATAAAACAATATTTTCATATAAAATATGATTAAATTAAATATGTAAATATTTCAAGTAAACCAACAATAATATCTTTTTAAACTTTCGTTGATGAAATTGTTTTTTAACTGTTTCTTAAAAAATAATTTTATTTTGTTTAAAAAACCATCCTTAAAAATCTTTAAAAAATAGTATCTGTTTGGAACACTCACAATTTGTCTTTATAAACTCTGATGATAGTGCATTCGGCAGACTTCATCAACGTTAACATTTTGGCTTCGGTTTCTTCAAGTTTTCTTCAAGAAAACGTATTTATTTTTTGTTATATTTGAGCTTTCATCCTCTGTGATTGTGTTTTTGGATTGATATTATTTTTCTTTCATTTTTTTTTATTTGAAGGTGATCTAATTCGACAATCCATCTTTGAAGAGGTATTACATGCTTTTGATTTTTAAACTTTTTTATTTCTTTTTGTGTATACTACCATATTATTATTATGTTTAATTGGAATTCTTTTAATATGTGCATATTATTTTGATGCATCTGTAGTTGGGCAAATGATAATGAATTTGTTTTGAAACTCTATCTTAGCTTTCTAGATAATCTATTCACCACGTTTTGAAACTCTATATCTTGAAACGATTATAAGATATTGTTTTGTTCATCACTTAATATTTGATTATATGATATTAAGCTTTAAAAGAATTGAATGATTAGTGTAATTTGTTTACCCTGCTTAGGGTTAAAACATTATCTTATTTGTTTCCTAACATTTACTCTTAATTATTATGGTTTTTTATTGTGTTTGTATCGTTTTACCTTACTATGATGTAACATTTAGTTTAAATTATTATGGTTTTTGGTTGTGTTTGTATCATTTTACCTTACCATAAACATCAATGAAGCACCTTCTTTGACTTTCCACTTAGTCATACACAATAGGGTGTTTTTGATGCTTATTTTATCTGAGTTGTATTATAATTGTTTAGTTATGTGCAAGTGTCAAGTTATCGTTCCTTTAGCTATATATTACTTAAGAATTAAGATGGTTCAATCATATGAGCAAACTATTGTTTTAGATGCTTACTTTATCTAAGCTGTACTGTAATTGTTTAATGATATACAACTTTCATTGTTACTTTGTCTGGTTTTTGATATTTTATCTGCAAGTTGAAAAAATCATAACATATATACATGTAAATTTAAACTTATTATATACCTGTAAAGATTGTTTGATGCATACTACAACCTGCAACCTGTTTATGTACCAACAAGCATTGTATATCAATTTAAATCTTTAATTACTATATTGTTTAATTGAATCAATGCATTGCTGTTTATAATAATTTTGTATCTAAATCCAACTTCTAATAATATTTTTATTATTTCAATTACCTATCTGTTGATCATATACCTACAGGTTGACTATATGCTGGTCAGTTTAATTATGCATGAAATTAGTTATATATATATATATATATATATATATATATATATATATGTGTGTGTTGTGTGTGTGTGTGTGTGTGTGTGTGTGTATATGTGTATGTATATATATATAACATTAAGTACAACTATCTGTACAATTCACAAAACCTTTTAATGAGGTATGTATGAAATGTTATGCAGATTAACTAAAGAGTCAAATTTTATACTCTTTTTAACTCATTATTTGTATCTATATACTATGATGTAATATTTAGTTTAAAATATTATAGTTTTTTGTTGTGTTTGTATCATTTTGCCTTACTATGAACATCAATAAAGCACCTTCTTTGACTTTTCACTTACTCATATACAACAGGTTGTTTTAGATGCTTACTTTATCTGAGTAGTATTATAATTGTTTAGTTATGTACAATTGTCAAGTTATCGTTTCTTTCGCTATATACTACTTTAGATGGTTTAGTTATATGCAAACTGTTGATTTAGATGCTTACTTTTTTTGAGTTGTATTGTAATTGTTTAATGATATACAACTTTCATTGCTACTTTTGCCTGTTGTTTGATATTCTACCTGTAAGTTGAAAAAATCATAACATATATACATATAAGTTCAAACTTATTATGTACATATGAAGATTTTTTGATGCGTAGTGCAACTTGCAACATGTTTATGAACCAGAAAGCATTGTATATCAATTTAGATCTTTAATTACTTTGCTGTTTAATTAAATTAATACATCTAATCCATCTGCTAATAATATAAATCCAGGGATTGTTCAGGAATTATCAGAATTGATTTGAACAAGTATTGATCGTGGAATTATCAATACTTGGTGTTTAATCTATTAATAATACTAAAATCAACCAATCAAACAAATAAAATGAGAATAATCAAACCGAGAGAACTCAATAATGTTGATCGTAATGCTTTCTTGTTGCTATTGATGTTGCTGATCTTGAATACAATGATTCAGATAATGATTACTGATGATTCTAATGATTCTCAACTGTTGTTATGTATGATCTATGTTGTTGATCTCGTATATATATAGAGAGATCTAATTTTGTTCTATTGCTAGCTATTTTGTTACTATAATTAAGCTAATTAAACTTATCCAAATCCTCGCCATGTTTATCAGCTTAGGAATTTGAGATTTACAACGAATCTAATATGAATAAAGTTGTTGATGTGACGTGGAATATTCGCTTGAATAATATGTCTTCCGTCGCCATTGACTCGATGTTATTGCTCTGACATGTTGACTTGTTGACTATGTTGCGTACTTGATGATATGAAATCATACACGTTTGTTAGTCTTCCGAAGGAATTTACTCTTCCGTAGGTAACTAGTCTTCCGCAGCAACACTTTGTTCTTCAGTATTTGTTCTTGTGATTCCGTAGGAGTTCTTGTCTTCCGCAGCAATCCCTCCTTCAGTAGCTTGTTCTTTTCTTGTTCAGCTGAAGTTGTTCTTCCGCAGGAGATCCACAGATGTACACTTCAGTTATGTTCCTAAGAACATCTACTAAAGAACACTTTATTCATCCGCAGTTGTTCCAACACTTAGTCAATTTTCCAAATTGACACAGTTTAATGTTTCCTGCACATTCATACATACATTCTGAAATATATTATATCATAGATAATATATTAAATGAAGTGCAAAATAAATGTTATTTAATTCATAAACACAATTATAATCAAATATATTCTTATTATATCATCAAGAACAATAATTACAATCATGATTACAAGAGTGATCTTTATCATGTAAACCTATACAAAAGATCTATCCCTAACAGTACTCCCCCTTAGGTTTAGACTCTAGTAATCATTGGTTTAATACTTTAAGCTCATTCACTCTTGACAAAATCTTTGCTTTGAAGTAATCAATAGTCACTTGTTGATCTTCATACTTATTCTTGATCTGCCTTTGGCTCATCCTCTTCAGAGTTTTGTATTTCAAGCCTAGAACATCCTCTTCAGTAGTGAGTGTGGCAATAACACTATTGTTTGACACCACCTCCAATTCATCCTGTTTTGAAATTCTCAGTTCAGTGATTGGCTTTATTTTTGATCCGATCTTCATACTTCTTCCTCTTACTAGCTTTGGCATGCAACTTATCTATGACTTGGATAAGATGTACGTATAAGCACAAGTCATTCTGAGCAGTTTGATCTTGCAGCCTTGGGAAAAACTTGTCATGCAGATATGATGTGTAACTTTGGTGCAACAGTTTTATTTCAATTGGATCAAAAATCCTTATACTGGCTGCCTTCCTTTGAGGATCATTCCTCAGCAGAACCAGTTCCTTATTCTTTTCATATATCCCCAATTAGTAATAGGGAATGTAAACTGGTTGTCTTCTATTATTTTGATGGATGCACTAGCTTTGTCTTCAGCACCAATTCTTTTTAAAAATTCTTCATCAATCAATTGAGATTTGGGCTGAGACTTCCTTAGTTTTCTCCTCATGTGCTCTGCATCTACCAATCTTGCCTCCCTGAGAACATCTCCTTTGAACTTATGACTCAGTTTGGTCACAAGTCCGGAGAAGTCTCTTCCCCTTGGACTTATAGGATGATTGGTGATGGGAATGGTTTGTAATGTATGTAGGTCTACATCTGGCAGGGCTAGTAAAGATTCTACTCTGGGAAAGTATTGCACCATGCCAGATGCCCTCTTAATAAGTGTGCAATCCCATTCCCCATCATATTTCCAAGCAATTATTTGATTCTCCTTTGCTTCTTCAGGCCTTGTGATGAGATCAAAGAATTGTATTAATGTATATTTTTGCTCAGTGATCTCTCTCATAGCAGTGCCTAGAGGCCAGATCTTGTGAGGAACTAAATCCCTTGGCTCTCTAATCATTTTCTCCTTTCCCATATGCATATCTTTGGCTTTTACTATTGTGGGTTCAGCAGGAGTTTGAGTTTGTTGATAGGTAGGATTGGGAGCTCCAGATCTGAATTTTACTCCTGTGTCTAGCTCTACTTTCATGACATGGTCCATCATTGCTCTGAGTTCACCAACTGATCTTCCTTTTAGCTCATAGGGCTGGTAGTTATGGCTTTATAGCCAGCATGTCATGTTATATCTTGTAAGCTTGGCTGTATCACAGTGGCCCAAATCCTTCCTAATCTTCTCCATTGCTTTGTACTTGGAGAATGTTTCATAATTGCAGTTGGGAATCATCATTCTTACTGCATGAAACTCCTTTACTGTCTGAATCAGCTCTGACAGGTTCATCCTCTCTACCAAGTCAAAAGGGAATCCTCTATTGATTAGCTCCATGAACATGGTAGATTTGGGTCTTTCTTCAAGAATGTCTTTGGCTGTCAGCAGTTCTTCACTTTTCTCTTCCTTTTTTTTCTCAGCAGTTTCTTCCTTAGGTACTGACTGCTCTGGTGAACCTGTTTTTGCTCTTTTTGACGATTTACCAGCAACACCAGTTGCTTTTCCAAGATATTTTTCTTTCTGGTGTAAGTGATCATCGCTGAATCACTTTTGTTCTTTTCAGCTTCACTTAATTTCCTCTTGAACTTCTCAATCTCATGATCTTTCTGTTTTAGAAGTTCTACTTGTTCAGCCACAAGCTCATGAAGAGCATCAATTACTTCATTGTTCATCCCAGCATCTTCTCTTAATCTTGTCAATCTGCTTTCCAGGCTACTAATGGTCTCATCTTTCTCATTCAGCTCCTTTCTCAGCCTTCTCAGCTTTTCCATCTTCTTGTTTCCCTTTAGTACAAGATTGTTGTACTGAGCCACCAAGTAACGTTTTCTTACATTGATCTCCTCCTCCTTCAGATCATCCTCTTTGTAAGCAGTTATTTCAACATAATCACCCTCCTCCTGCTCTACCATCTCATCAGTCTGTCCTTCAACTTCCAGACAAACTTCTTCAGTCGTACCTCCTTCAACTTCATCACCCTCTTCAATGTTAAGTATCTCAGTAGCAGCAGGGCTTTCAATGGGTTCAGTAGGAGTAGGAGAGGTGGTTGGTTTAGTAGGTAGTGGAGGTGATATGGGCTTTGTGGCACCAGTATCAATGAAAGTTATGGAGATTGGTGAGTATGGGAGAGTAGGTTGGATCTCCTCCTGACCAACTACTTCCATAGAAGCAGTGTTTATTGATGTTGGAGATTGGCCAGGAGAGATTGGTTCGGTGTCCTCACTTGAAGATGTCAAGTGGATGGGTGATGGTGGTGGTTGTGATTCTTGGTGGGGTGACTTGGGTGAATTATGGTGTGGTGTTTCAGGCTGGGAGTGTGTGACAGATGGGGCTGAAGAACTTGCAGTTGGTTGCTCCTCTACCCACAGCAACTCCTGAGGAATATCCTCATTCTCATCTAGTATGTGAGAAAACATCTCCATACCGCTCCTTCATACTGCCCTTTCAATTTATTGAGAAGGGATCTGCTCAAATGGCTTTGTACATATATCACCTTCTCTCTCCACTTCGGGATTTGTTCATTGATTATCAATTGGAGGAACCGAGGGAACATGAACATCTTGTTCTCCTTTTGCACTTGCACATGATCGCAAAGGCAGTTCATGATGTATTTGGCATAATTATAGGTTCTTCCTTCAAAGTTTCCTATGATGTCAGACGAGATGTGCTGTGAGAACCTATCCAACCCGGACTTTCGGTTGGAGATGCACTTCAGGTAAGTGTGGCAGAGGAACCGGTAAGGCTTGCATAGCCTACCCTTCTTGATTTCTCCGTGTTGATAGTCACCATCATAGCCTATCAGATTGAATACCTTCTGGATGTATTCATGGTCGAATACATCCGGATGACCTTGTTCATCCTCTCCCAGTTCTAGGGCACTACGGATTATTCCTTGTTTACCCAAAGGGGTAAGTTCCCAATGGTCGCAGTGATCATGGTTCCTTCATCTCCTTCGACTATTGCAGCTGTATTCCAGAAATCTATCATGTGGGATAGATAGAAGACTGAGTCAGCAGTCAGCACGTAGAAGAGTCGTGTTCTTCTCAGGTATCTTATAATGTCTCTGCATTCATCCTCCACATCTGGATTCAGAAATGCACAGACATTGTGGTCTTTTACGAACCGATTAGCCATGGTGACAGTGGTGTTAGCCTAGTGTTCGATGTAGACGATGAAGAAGGGGGTTTTGGATGAAGGGGTTTTTAGGTCAGAGTGTTTTGAAAATGAATAGAAAGGCCAACGGTCGAAGTACCTTTTTATACCTTTTCAGACAGGCTGTCTGCCATGTGGGACCCATTTACATTTTTTATCCCTCCAAGGTTATTAACTATGCCTAATAAATAATTAATAGCAATTAATGATCACATAATTAAGCAAAGTATAATATCCACAGAAATCATAGTTTTCTATTTCTTCCGTACTTTATCTACGAAAGTGGACCCATTCTGTCTTCAGCAGAAACATCTGCGGATGAACAAATTTCACTGTATCTACGGAAGATAGCTCATGTCTTCCATAGTGCACCTGCGGTTCCAAAGGGAATTAATTGATTAGTCATACTACTCAGATTAAGGGAATTAATTGATCAGTTATACTCAGATTCACGAGGTACTACTCCCCCTAAATTTGTGATTAATCATCTACGGATGAGTTTATCAAAAATTTATACGAAGATCGCATGATTAGTGAATGTGTAACTGAAAATCACATTAGTATAGTGTTTTATGGCAGGCAATTGGTTGAGAAACTAAGGATCATACTATAAATCAGACACATTCCTGCTATTTTTTGGTTGAGTGAAAAGCCTACTGGATCTAGTGCAAATTGCAAATATGGTGATCCGCAGAAGTTCAACCTAGAGTGTATGTTGGGCATGTCCGGCTAGTTATCATGTTTTGGTAAGAATTAAAGATAAACAAGGATGAATGCATCATGCAAGGTGTATGAAAGTCTGTCTCCCAGATTGTGATCAAGTCATCACTTTATCACACATACCATGTTCCGTAGATTATAAGCTCTATCTTAAGATTTCTTTGAAATCTTATTAATGCCTTTTATGAATGCTCTTTGAATACTATGTAGTTGATCCTTTAGGATTCTTTTGGGAGCAGTTCTTTTTGGGAACTGTTAATGATCAGCATCAGGTCACCAGGTCTTTACTTACGTAAAACAGAGGTGCCCTTTGACCCAGGTCTTTGCTACGCAAAACAGAGGGTCATGATGCGCAAAGATAGAGGTTATAAGGTGTTACAACATAGTAAGTGTGCATAAGTGATGAGTTGTGTACTTTCTGATGAGACTTACTTGTTAACTCCTCATAATGACTTGTCCATACTAAGTCATCTTGGCTTTATGTTGAGCATGACATAGCTTATTTTCCACTCAGGATGAACCTATTCACATATTCAACACATCAGATCAGTAGTTAGTTGGTTGGGTGCAGGCATGATATATGTCATGTTTATAGCATACTATCATATCCGTAGATTATCAAAAGCCTTACACATAAGTTTATGTTGTATCCTCATATGAGCACAGTTAATGAGCCTATATACCTGTTGTTAATGTTTTGAACTTATTCTAAGTTGATCATGCCTAATGATTCAATTAAGAACTTAAATCTTACTGAATCAAAGGCCTTAGTGAATAAATCAGCAAGCTGATTTGTTGTGTCCACTTTGATCAACTTAATTAGTCCCTTTTCTGAGCAGTCTCTTAGAAAATGGTATCTGATTTCTATATGCTTAGTTTTACTATGTTGGCCTGGATTAGCAGTGATAAACATAGCAGTTAAATTGTCTATATATATTGGTGTCTGGAGAAAATTGTAACCATAATCAAGTAATTGATTTTGTAACCATAGAACCTGGGAGCAGCCTGCTGAAGCAGCTATGTATTCAGCCTCGGCTGTGGATACTGAAACATTTGTCTGCTTTTTGCACTGCCAAGACACAAGTCTTGGTCCTATGAATTGACATCCTCCAGTTGTTGATTTTCTATTGTTGTTGTATCCTCCGTAGTCACTGTCTGAATAGGAGTAAATCTTGAAGTCTCCTTCTTTGGGATACCAAAGTCCAAGTGATGGTTTCCCTTTGAGGTATCTGAATATTCTCTTTACTGCATTCAAGTGAGACTCCTTTAGATCTGCTTGATACCTAGCACACACACATACAACAAACATTATGTCAGGTCTACTAGCAGTTAAGTACATTAATGATCCTATCATAGATCTATATAATCTTTGATCAATAGACTTCCCTGTTGGATCTGGTATAATTTTATCTATAGTAGATGCTGGTGTTTTGCATGATGCACAGTCTGCAAGGTTGTATTTCTTTAGTGTTTGAAGGATATACTTTTCTTGATTGATGAAGATGCCATCTGTTTTCTGATGAACTTGTAATCCTAAGAATAAAGTTAATTCTCCCATTGAACTCATCTGAAACTCAGATTACATTAAGGCTTCAAACTCTTCACATAGTCTCTTGTTTATTGATCCAAATATGATGTCATCAACATATATTTGAACAACTAAGAGATCTTGATGTTCATGTTTGAGGAAGAGCGTCTGGTCAATTGTTCCTTTCTTGTATCCATGTCTTAGGAGAAACTTGGACAGTGTTTCATACCATTTTCTTGGTGCTTGATGAAGTCCATATAAAGCTTTATCAAGCTTGTACACCCTGTGAGGGTAATCAGGATCTTCAAATCCTGGTGGTTGAGAAACATAGACCTCTTCATCAATTTTACCATATAAGAAGGCACACTTTACATCCATTTGGTAAACTGTGAACTTCATATATGATGCATATGCCAAAAACACTCTTATTGCCTCAATCCTTGCAACTGGTGCAAAGACTTCATCATAGTCTATGCCTTCCTCTTGTGTGTAGCCTTGAGCAATTAGCCTTGCTTTATTTCTGATTATTATTCCCCTGTCATCTAGCTTATTTTTAAATAACCACCTTGTGCCAATGGGATATTATCCTTCAGGGAGATCAACTAGATTCCACACCTTCTGTTTCCTGAATTGCTGAAGTTCTTTTGCATTGCTTCAATCCAGCTGTTGTCTTTCAAGGCTTCTGTTATGTTAGGAGGAACTACTTGTGATAGAAATCAGGAGAATAGACAAGTGTTTGTAGCTCCCCCTTGTCTTCTGGTAGTTCTGTTATGGAGGTCACCTATCATGTTATCAATTGGGTGATACTTATGTGCTTTAACTGTTGGTACATCATTAACTTGGATGGATGAATCCAGGTTTGTGATGTTGGTTGTTGGAGATGAGGTTAGTTGTGATGGAGAGTCAACAAAGTAGTTCATCTCATTTTCTGGTGAAACTGTCTGAGTTTCCGCAGAAACATGTATGCCTTCTGGGGTAGTGGACATGTCTTTCGCAGCAGGGACTTGATCAGCTGTAGTTTCAGAGAAAGATATTTCTGTGTGTGACAATGGTGTTGAATGGTTTTCTGATGTGGTTTGATTCTTAGGGGATCTCATCCATCATCTGCAGAAGCAGGAACATCTACGGAAGTAGATGGTACTTCAGCTGATGTGCATGGTGTGAGGTCATCAGAAACATCTTTACTAGTTTGTGCTGATGCATCAGGATCAGTGTTACTTTGGTTCTCCAGGGAAGTGACTCTAAGTGGGTCAGCTGTCAATGGTACACCCATATTTGGAGGAACATAAGGGTAACATGTATCAGCAGCACCTGTCACGTTAAGATAACCAGAGTTAAATGAGTTAGTTAATGCATCTATATCAAACAACCAAGATGATCCTTTCACTGACTGTGGAAATAAGGATTCATCAAAGGATACATTAGGAGTTTCTTCCACTATGTTATCATATGGAATATAGACTCTATATGATTTAGATGTTGATGAGTAACCAACAAAGAAACCATCATAGGCTTTTTCAGCAAATTTTCCTAACTGTTCTTTTGTGTTTAATACAGATACGTGACACCCAAAAGCTTTAAGATATCCTATAAAAGGTTTTCTTTTAAACAAAAGTTCATAGGGTGTTTTATTATATTCTTTGACAATCAAAGTTCTGTTTTGAACAGTGCAGGCTGTGTTCACAGCTTCTGCCCAAAATGTTATTGGCAGATGTGAGTCAGCTAGCATTGTTCTTGCTGCTTCAATTAGAGTTTTGTTTCTCCTCTCAGCAACTCCATTCTGTTGAGGAGTTCTTGGAGCACTAAATTGCCTAGCTATGCCTTTATCCCTGCAAAATGAGTCTAAGACATAATTAACAAATTCAGTTCCATTATCACTTCTCAGTATCTTGATTCTTAGATCAAGTTGATTTTCTATCTTAGTGATGAACTCCATTAAAATTTTTGATGTTTCACTTTTATGTTTTAAGAAAAATACACAAGTAAATCTAGTGAAATCATCAACAATCACCAAACAGTACTGCCTTTTGCCAATGCTTAACACATTGGTGGGACCAAAATGATCCATGTGCAGTAACTTTAGTGGTGTTGTGTTTATGTTAATTGTTTTGGACTTATGTGATACTTTATGTTTTTTGCCTTTATAGCATGATAAACAGTGATTAGAACAGTAAAATCTTTTCTTTGGAACACCAATGACTAAGTCATTTTTCACCAATTTATTCATGTTCTTCATGTTGGAATGAGTCATCTTTCTGTGCCATAGTTGTGCTTCATCTTTTGATGATTTAGAGATCAGGCATGTTTCTTTGCTTGTTAGTGTTGTGTTGTTCATATCCAAAACATAGGTGTTACCTTTTCTTGGTGCTTTAAGAAGGATCCAGTCTTCTGGAATTTTGAAACCTGGCTTAAGAATGTAGCAATCAGAGTTATCAAAGAAAGTAGTATAGTGTTGGTCACAGATTTGTGATACACTTAGTAAGTTAAACTGTAAGTTTTCACAAAATTTAACTTTTTCAAACTTTAAAACTCCATTTGTTACCATTCCTTCACCAGTAATTTTACCTCCCTTCTTATCCCACCAAATGCTACATATGAAGCATTCTTATGTTTGAAGTCCTGCAAGAGGGTGCAGTCTCCTGTCATATGTCTGAACAACCATTGTCAATATACCACTTGTTGTCAGCCCTCCTTGGATGTTCCTGTAAACAAAAATGAACTTAGTTAGACTTAGGAGCCCAAGCCTTACTGGTCTTAGGCTTGACATTGTTATCTAATGTATCAACTTTCTCATGAATAAGACTTGAAGTTTCTAGATTAGCTGTACAGTCTGTTAATTCATTATGTTTAGTTTGGGGTGAGGATGTAATGGTTGATGAAGTTGAGGTGATGTCTTCTTGATTCATACTGACTTGGTTAGTCATTTTTGTTTGAGACTACATCCTTTGCTTTGGACTTAGGCACATCATTGCCTTTGTCAAAGTGATCAAAAAGTTGTCTTCTTCCTCAAGTGCTACCTTTTTATGTGGTGCATTCTTTTGCACTTGTGATTTCTCCTTCTTATTCTTTAATTGCACCTCAGCAACTTTGTTGTTTTTCTTAGTACTTTCTGTTCTTGTTGTTGTTTCTTTTGGTTTGAATCTCTATCATCTTCAGAAGATTGTGAGTCTGACTCAGAGGTATCTACTTTCTTTGTCTTGACAATCTTTGTTTTGTTCTTTTTGTTGAAGTAGCATTCCTTTGTAGTATGGTTGTTTTTGTTGCATATTGCACAATATTTGTTGAAGTAACAATCTGAAGTCATGTGATTGTTCATGTTACATATTGAGCAATAGCTGCTGAAGTAGCATTCTTGTGTGTTGTGGTTGTGCATGTCACACCATTTACAATAAACTTCATCTTCACTGTCAGATGCATTCCTTTTCTTTGCCTTCTTCTTGCTCATCAGTTTTTGCTTCTTTAATTCCTTTTCAAATTTAGCTGCTGATGAGTCTTTTCCTCTTCCAGACATGATATCAAAAGGTTCTTGTGTTGTATCTTTTGTGACCTTTTTCTTAGTCTGTTCTGATTTCTTCCGCAGATGATCTGCGGAAGTTATGTTCTTTTCTCCTGATCCTCTTTTTGCTGACTTTTCTTTATTTAGTTTATTGAATGCATGTATGCCTTTATTTAATTGCTCAATCCTTGTGTGGATTGTCTTTAGCAGATTTCTTTGTTTTGGTGGATAGGGTAGTTTAAGTTCATTTAGTACCTTTGGAATTGAGTATTCTTTTAACACAGTTTTATCCTTACCCAACCCAGCATTATTAGTCTCAGCCTCTTCATCTAAGTCATCACAGTTGTCATAATCAAATTCTGATAGCTCGGAGTCTGATGAACTAGATTCAGATGACTCAGTATTATTAAGTTTATCTGATGACTCAGGTATGAAGTGATTAGATAAACTGTTGGTCATTGACTCAGGTAAAGGAATATAATTGTTGGTAGGTGCAACTGCATGAAATCCCAATCTTGACTTGTTCTTAGACTCAATATGAGAGTTTAACAGTTTCTCATACTGTTGTGATGACAATTAGAATTTTTGCAGTTTCACCTCAGTAGATGCATGTTCTGACATAGATTTGGTTAAAGATGTAGTCAGATGCTCAACTTGTGCTTTTAGATTGTAATTTTAGATACAAGTTTATCTAAATCCTTTTGTAAAGAATTAATTTTGACTTGATAAAGTTTGGGTTCTCTAACATGAGATTCATTTAAGAGTAAGGTTTCTTTTACTTTATCAGCCAATTGTTGAGCATGTGTTCTATATCTTTCTACTTCATCTATGCAAGAAGGGGAACACAACCTTTCTCTTACCTCAGTGGCCATTGGAGGGACTTTGTTTTCCATATTGGCCATCAAAGCTTGGTTTTCAGCAAGTACTTTCTTCTCATACATGCTCCAATCACAAGTACCATCCTGCAAAATAATTAAACCAGTTTCGTTAGTGTTAGAGATACCTGTTGTATTGTTTGGTGGGGATGCATTGGTTAATAGTGGTTGTGTGAAACTCCTTTGACTAGGTTGTCTTGAGTCAGTTGACTGCTGTTGGCTGTTATTGCACTCCCTTAAAAGTGTCCAAACAGATTGCACTTAAAGCATCTCACTTTGGACTTATCTACACCATTTTTGTTGTTCTCCCTCCAACAGACAATCCTTTGTTTCTTTTCATGTACATCTTGGCTCTATAGGCAATCATTGCCATTTGCCATTGCAGATCCATCTCTTCCACTTCATCAGGATGAGTTGTCTAGATCTTGTTGACAAAAGTAAGCAGGAGTCAAGGTGCTTCCTAGATAAGCCTGAAAGCTTGAGCTGAAAGCTGCAAAGGCAGCTTTCTGTTCTTCAGTCTCCAGAACCACAGTAATTGGTTCTGTTTGATTGTTATTATTCTTGCTTTTGGATTCATCAGCCTTTCCTTTTTCTGTTTGTGTTGATTGCTTTGAGTTCTTGATTTTGAAGGCTTTGCTGCGTAGAAACTTGTTTCTCCTTCCTGTTCACCTTCATCACTGGAGTTGTCTTCATCTTCATTGCAGATGAATGCACTGCCAGTATTCTTCAGTTCTTTGAATTGATAAGGTGCTATAGGTGCTTTCACACTTTTGTTTCTTGTCTTTTCATCCAGCTCTAATGCTTCTACTTTTGCCACTAGAGTGTCTAGACCTATTGTTTTTAGATCAATAGTATTTTTAAACATGGACACAGTCTGTGTCCAGTTTTCAGGCAAAGAATGAAGCATCTTTTTATTCAATTCTTCATTGCTGTACTTAAGTTCAAGGATGTTCATCTCTGTAACAAGTTGCATGAATCTATGCAATTGTTGAGGGACTGACTCACCCAGAATATGATGGAATGTTTCATATTATGCACGGAGAGTATCCTTCTTTATGCTTCTAATCTCGTCACTACCTTCACACAGAGTGTGCAGGATTTTCCATAACGAGTTAGCTGCTTTGTATGATTCACA
This sequence comes from Flaveria sonorensis, assembly GCA_025506505.1. Classification (NCBI taxonomy): domain Eukaryota; kingdom Viridiplantae; phylum Streptophyta; class Magnoliopsida; order Asterales; family Asteraceae; genus Flaveria; species Flaveria sonorensis. The sequence goes on along the minus strand of CM046437.1, from coordinate 46,370,628 downwards.
CCTGATCAAGAGTTCTTCAGGCAAAGCCATAGTAAGCATACTATAAGCTTTGATGTCAATCTTGACTCTCTTGGCATCATCAGGTGATAGATTCTTTAAACTGATGGGTTGATTATTATCCTTATAATCCGCTCCTAAGACAGGTGGGATATAAGGTCCTTCGGTAATCGAAGCCCATAAGTCAGAATCTGTGTAATTAACATGATTCCTGAACCGGATTTTCCAGGTTTTAAAATCAGATTTGTTTTCCAGTTTAGGAGGTTGATAAGCACCAACAACTGAGTTACTCATGTTATTTAATTTTGAAGAGCAGAGGTTTTGTTTTAAAACAGAATTCGATTAAACTAATCAAAGTTGATAGATCAATTGATATGAATCAATGAGCACCAAGCTCTGATACCACCTGTGAATCCAGAGATCGTTCAGGAATTATCAGAATTGATTTAAACAAGTATTGATCGCGGAATTATCAATACTTGGTGTTTAATCTATTAATAATACTAAAATCAACCAATCAAACAAATAAAATAAGAATAATCAAACCGAGAGAACTCAATAATATTGATCGTAATGCTTTCTTGTTGCTATTGATGTTGCTGATCTGGAATACAATGATTCAGATAATGATTACTGATGATTCTAATGATTCTCAACTGTTGTTATGTATGATCTATGTTGTTGATCTCGTATATATATATATATATAGTTCTAATTCTGTTCTATTGCTAGCTATTTTGTTGCTATAATTAATGTCATAGGCTATTGAATAAGTAACTAGGGATGGATGAACAAATATAACAATCAAACCTTGACAGATTACAAGATTTCAAGATTAAACGATTAGCTAAGTGTACTTTGGTTAACCAGTATGCTTGTCAGGCCCATAGATCTATGACGTCGCCAGGCTAGCAATAGTTAATGATTGTACATATTATAGTCATCACATGGTAATTACAAGAGTTTAACTAACCACGACAAATAAGAAGAATTGCCCAAGTGTTTACAAGATTCAAACGAGTTTACAAGTGTATTATCATAAGGTTAACATGTTTCACCCCAAATTGTGAAAATATATTAAAAGGGGTATGGAAAAACTCACATGAATAATAAGGATGAATAAATAGGAAGTCTTGTATAAGATGCAGAGGATTCGTTAACGTTCAACCTAAAAGAACGTCGTGTTAAGTTAATCATGATGATTTTGGTATTATATTTATAAACCGTTAATCCATGATTTTTATGTTATTGAATAGATGTAATTTATTATTATTTTGGTAATTAAATGATTTAAATAAGAATTTTAGTGATTATTAATAAAAGTTAAACTTTTATTTTCAAATGGTATTATTTACTATTTAAATAAAATAGTAATTTGTAAATTTAAATGTTTAAAAATAATTATATTAATTACAATAAGTGTACATTTTTAAATATTTATATTTATTTTCTTAAAAAATCATAACAAATGTGTAACAATAAAGAGTTTATTTAATTGTAATTATTAGAAATTAAATGGGAACTCATTACAATTTGAGATTAATAACTTGTATTTTGTACAATTTTTATAATTTTTAAAAATAAAAGAAATGGAAATTTCTTAATTAAATTTCCTAGAAAATTAAAAACAAAATGATTTTATTTAATTTCTGATTACAATTGATTTTTATATAATTAATAATAATATTTAAATACTTTCCAGAATTTTAAATATTACAAAAACCCTTTAAAAAAATTGTGGCAGGGCCTCGGGTTCGAACCCAGGCCCTTTGCCACACCACACAAACTCCAAACCGCCAGGCCAAAGCCCAATTTGTGTCAATTAACAGAAAGATTGGATTAAAAATAATGTTTCGCAAAATGCCAAAATTCCATAGAACCCTAGAATTGAAATCGAACCAATTGACTATCAATTCGATGTTGATACAGCAATTGACCTTAGGGCTTTGATTTCCCACATCAAACCTAGTGTAAAACCCCATTTAATTACCTGTTTTGATGTTGTGTTGGTAATTACAAGCTCGAACGCGACTCGTGACTGGTTCTTGAATCGAATGTTTGATGCGTGTGTGTTTTGGTGAAATTGAGGGCACAGACAGTGAAAAGAAGATGTCGAGAGCATTTGCCCTCTATTTTATAGGTTCAATTCGATCAAGAACTTGCCCAACGGCTATAGAATTATTGTCGGGGGTTTCAGGTCGAATTGAATGAGTTTTAGACTGTTTCAGGTGGGATTAATCATCCCATTAAGTTCCATTTGATTATTCGAACGTATATACTCGATTAATTGCGTTATTATTATGATTTAAGGGGTGAACGGTTTTTGATTTGTGATGGTTCGGTTTCGAGTTCGGGTTTGAACGTATCCCCGTTTAAAATCAGATTAAAAGTCATCATTGGGTTCGAAACAGTTTAGTGATTCGAATAGAACGGTTTAATTCGATTAATATAAAGGAATTTCAAGGATTTGAGGTGGCCGGACTCTCGGCCGGAGGTGGCCGGAGTACATGGCGGGGAAAACGGGCGGTGGGTTGGGTTTTCAAAATAAGTTACACATTTGGCCCTTGCGGTTTATGTTTTGTTAATTTAAAAACCAAAGTTTAAGTTTCAATTTAAAGTAATTACAGTTTAGCCCCTGTAATTTATATTTTTGTTATTTTATGCCCAACATTATTATTTTTTTTACAAGCTTTAAAATATTAAACTTATCTTGTTTTTATTCCTTAACACTTATTATAATTATTTAATATTATTAATGTTATTTTATCATTTTATTATGATTATCATTAATTTATAATTATTTAATTACATCCAAATTGTACTAATTTCAAGGAATTACAAATAAGTCCTCGTACTTGCATTAATAACAAAACGCACCCTTACAAGAGATGACGACGTTTAACAAACGTTAACAAAAATACGAGAGGTCACAGTCTCCCCAACTTTAAGAAATTTCATCCCGAAATTAAAAGACAAGACTAGGCGAAGAGATGGGGATATTTCTTCTTCATGAAATCCTCACGTTTTACCACGTGAATTCAGCTCCTCGCTTGTTTTCCCAACAAACTTTGATGATCGGTGTGGTAGATGTACGGGTCTTCTTCAACGTTCGATCCATAATCTCGATCGGCTTCTCAACGAAGTGCAACGACTCATCAATTTGAATTTCCTCCAAAGGAACATGCAAATTTTCATCAGCCAGGCATTTCCTTAGGTTTGAGACATGGAAGACAGGATGAACCCCCGCTAAGTTCGGAAGGTAGTTCCAGTTTGTAAGCCACTTTCCCAATTCTTTTCAGAATCTTGAAAGGTCCTACAAAACTTGGGGCTAACTTACCCTTCTTCCCAAAGTGAACAACACCCTTGTATGGAGAGGCCTTAAGAAGAACCATGTCGTCGACTTGAAACTCCAATGGTTTGCATCTTTTATCGGCATAACTCTTTTGATGACTTCTAGCCACCTCAAGGTTATTTCGGATTTTGGAAACTTTGTCGGTTGTTTCTTGAATAAGTTCAGGACCAGTGATGAAATTCTCACCAATGTCAGTCCAACAAATCGGAGAACAACATTTACGACCATATAAAGCCTTGAATGGTGCCATCTTGATACTCGAGTGATAACTATTGTTATACGAAAATTCCGCTAACGGCAGATGCGTATCCCAGTCACCACCAAAATCAAGGACACAAAGACGCAGCAAGTCCTCAAGGGTTTGGATTGTTCGCTCGGTTTGACCGTTCGTTTGAGGATGGTAAGCCGTGCTCAAATCCAGTTGAGTACCCAAAAGCTCTTGCATAGAAGACCAGAAATGCGAAGTGAAACGAGCATCGCGATTGGAGATAATATGCAACGGCACACCATGACGACTCACAATTTCATCGATGTAGATACGAGCCAATCTTGAAACCTTGTAGGTGTCTCGTATTGGTATGAAATGTGCCGTTTTGGTCAAACGGTCAACAATCACCCATATACTATCATGGCCACGAGGGGTACGTGGTAACTTGGTTATGAAATCCATGGATATGTGTTCCCATTTCCACATAGGAATTTCAGGTTGTTCAAGTAAACCACTAGGCCGTTGATGTTCAGCTTTGACTCTTGCACATGTGAGGCACTTGGAAACATAAGACGCGATATCTTTCTTCATTCCCGGCCACCAATATTGGCCACGCAAATCTATGTACATTTTATCGGACCCGGGATGAATAGAATATCGAGTTTGATGAGCTTCGTTCATAATGAAGTGACGGAGATTATTGCGATTTGGAATCCAGAGTCGGTTCAAGAAATACCACATGCCGTTCGGTTTTGTCTCCAGTTGTGACTAAACGTTATACGCCAGATCGTCATCTTTCCCTTCCTTGGTTAACGCCGCTTGTTGAGCCTTGCGGATGCAAAACTCGAGATCACTATCAATCCTTATGTTTTGAAGCATGATAGTGGCTTCGTTAACATCCACATGAATCTCGATGTCAAATTCTCCTAACGTGTCAAACCATTGTCTTCGATCTCGGATTTCTTGAGGCGAGACAGTCTTGTTGTGAATCTTTCAACTCAGCGCGTCGGCTACAACATTCGCCTTTCCAGGATGATAGCGAAGTCGCAGTCGTAGTCGCTAATTAGTTCAACCCAACGTCATTATCTCATGTTGAGATCCTTTTGATTAAACACATGTTAAAGGCTCTTATGATCGGTGTAGATTATGCATTGCGTTCCATAGAGATAATGTCGCCAAATCTTCAAAGCAAATACTACGGCACCAAGTTCGAGATCATGAGTTGTGTAGTTCACTTTATGAACCTTCAATTGTCTCGACGCGTAAGCTATGACCTTACCTCGTTTCATGAGAACGCAACCAAGACCTTGACTAGACGCGTCATAATATACAGTGAAGTCATCGTTTCCATCGGGAAGGGTTAGGATAGGAGCATTACACAGTTTGTGTTTCAACATCTCGAACGCATCTTCTTGTTCGGGCCCCCACTCAAAAAGTCTATTCTTTTGAGTTAGCGCCTAAGCGGTTTTCGCAATCTTCGAAAAGTTTGCAATGAACCTACGGTAATAACCGCTAAACCAGAAAAGAACGAACCTCGGTTGAGGTCGTGGGAACCCACAAATTCTTCACGGCTTTTATCTTTGCATGATCAACGTGAATTCCTTGGCTATTCACCACATGTCCTAAGAATTGGACTTCTTCAAGCCAAAATTCGCACTTGGAGAACTCGGCATATAATTGTTCCTTCTTCAAAGATCGAGGACTTGACGTAGGCGCGACTCGTGATCGGTCTTTGTCTTGGAATAGATGAGAATGTCATCAATAAACACGATCATGAATTTATCCAAATACGGTTTACATACCCGGTTCATGAGATCCATAAAGACAGCAGGTGCATTAGTCAAGCCAAAAGGCATAACCATGAAATCATAATGTCCATATCGAGTATGAAATGCGGTCTTTGGAATATAATATCGTGAACACGTAATTGATGATATCCAGAACGTAAATCGATCTTCAAGAATTGTGTAGCTCCTTGAAGTTGATCGAAGAGATCATCAATTCGAGGAAGAGGATATCGGTTCTTGATAGTGAGCTTGTTGAGTTCCCGGTAGTCGATGCACATACGGAAAGAACCATCTTTCTTCTTCACAAATAGCATGGGTGCACCCCATGGTGAAGAGCTAGGTCGAATGAAACCCTTATCGGTCAACTCTTGCAGTTGACTAGCTAATTCTTGCATTTCAGACTGTGCAAGATGATAAGGCGACTTAGCCACGGGATTCACACCAGGAATCAGGTCGATTTTGAACTCAACTTCTCGCACGGGAGGTAACCCACTAAGATCCTCGGGAAACACCTCGGGAAAATCCCGCACGACAGGTATATCCTTCAGTTCTTTACCCTTGGCTTTCGTGTTGACTACGTAAGCCATGAAAACTACATAGTTTTTACTTATGCACTTGCGGGCCTTGATACAAGACATGAGTTTGAGTCTTTGGGATGATCTCTCTCCAAAAACTTTTAAGGTATCACCCGATGGTAAAGGAATTCGAATGCACTTCTCAAAGCATATAATTTCCGCGTGTTGCTTGGCTAACCAATCCATGCCGATAATAACATCAAAGCTCCCTAGTGGCATAGGAATAAGGTCGATAAGAAAATCGTGCTCATTAAGACTTAAGGTGCAATTGCGTATCACGACGCCGACTTCGACAGACTTGCCATCGGCTACTTCGACCATAAAAGATCTCTCTAAATTAGAACGCGGCTTGGAAAGAATAGGCTCGAACTCTAAAGACACAAACTCTTATCCGCACCTGAATCAAACAGTACAGAAGCATAACGACTATTTACAAGATACATACCTGCTCAAATAATAAACTATTATTGGCACATGGACAGCAGGCAGGGATTTTACAAGACAAAAGAACGATTAAAAGAAATTAATGACGTACCATTCACCACGTCGTTGTTGGTTTGAGCTTGGTTGGCGTTGATGTTGAAAGCCCTTCCACGAGCCGGTGGCACAGTTCTCGCATTGCGAGGACATTGTGGACGGAAATGTCCAGTTTCGCCACAGTTATAGCAGGCTCGATTAGTCACCAACACAGCATTGTTCGGAGCACGAAGGCAAGTAGCCACCAGATGCCCATACTTCCAGCACAACGAGCAAACTCGGCAAGGAGTGTTACTCGTGTGATGGTACTTGCAAGTATTGCACATCGGGTGCGGCCCAGTATAAGCCCTCGCCACGGGGGCTTGATTTGCAACGACAGTTTGCCTTTGAGGGGCATTTGGTGCTGTCACCGTGTAATTACGAGCTGGTGTGAACTTGCGCTTCTTGCCTTTGAAAGAGGACTCGGCCTTCACCTCCTTTGTAGCCTCGGGAGTCACCTTCACAGTAGTCTTGGCACCTTTCACAGTCAAAGTACCAGCTCTAATATGGTTTTCAGTGAGCTGGGCGGTAATATTAATCGCCTCCTCCAAAGTTGTGGCCTACTACCCACCACGCATCTTGAATTTAAGGTGGTACCCCCTTAATGAACTTCTCGATGTTGCGAGGCACGGTATCCACCATGTGAGGTAGGAGCATTCTCAACTCATGATGCCGGGTGGAATAAGCCAAGTGATTGCCATATCTTGCTTGAGGTTCCAGAATTCCTCCTCCAGCTTTTGCAGCTCACTCCTCGGCAGAAATTTTGGATCATTATGTCCTTAAATTCTTCCAAGGCAACGCCAAGGAAACTTCAGTTCCTCGGTTCCTTTTCTCACTATTCCACCAAGTGAGTGCCCGTTGTTGAAGGACACTTGCAGCATATCGCGACCTTGAGTTCATCGGGACATTCGCTGACGATAAACGTATTTTCCATACTTTCAAACCACTCGAGAAGTCCAGTGGCTCCTTCCTTTCCACTAAAGCTAGTGGTTTTGCACGAGTGGAAGTGCTTGAATGTGCAAGTGCGACTATTCCCACCTTGGTTGTTGCTATTTTCCCCTTGACCATTGTTGTCACCACCACCATTGTTTCCATTGGAGTTGTTGCTGTTGTTGGCCATTAGGGTGCTGCTAAGTTCAGCAACCATCGTTGGAAGTACAACGGCCATTTGCCGGGCGATCATTGCAGCGAGTTTGCGGTCGGAGGTAGCACGTTTTCCATGATGACGAGACATTCTATAAGATAGAAATAAAGAAAAATATTAGTATTTGGAGATAAACCAGTACAAAGAAAACAGGAGTTTTAGATAATTTATATTCAGCCAGGATGGTTCCATTTGGTATCACATAGCCAATAGGAACATGGACACGTCGAGGTGACTTAATCCTAATTCCTCGGGAAAAATATGTATGTTGACCATAATTTAGCAATCATCCCAGAAATCCCCAGGTAAGCATAACAGGTCTCGCAATGAGATTTATACGAAATGCTTGCCTTAGCCCGAGGGCCTTTTGCTAGGGAATCCAGAATACAGGTGTTTATGTGTCACACACTTCCTAAGGCTATCAGTATTAAAACCTCGATGAGAATTTCAAGATTTAGACATATCGTCTAAGGAATTTTTTTTTCACTCGACAAGATGCGTAGGTTTCCACATGTAGTCGAGAATAAGGTTTAGAAAAGATTAGACATGATGGAACGTAGAGGCATAAGAAGAAGATTAGAAAGTTGGGGTTTACAAGGTGCAAAGCATATTCCTAAGGCACTATTTTCTAAATGTAAGCAAATAGCACATAAGGGAATTTGTCATGCATCAAGATAGACGTATAAGCATACTTACAAGATCATAGCAATTGTCATAAAAAGGGTTCCTAGTTTAACCATAGTTTAGGCCACCATTTCTAATAACCTAAATCCCTATAGTTATGGGCTCTGATACCAATCTGTCACACCCCAACCTTAACGGCAGAAACGTCGAGATGTGAGGGTTAAGATTGTTCATGCCACACAACGCTAATTTAAAATGGCAATATTATTAAAGATCAATATTCATGACATACATTTAAGAAATAGAAACAAGTTTCAAAACATAGGAATTTAATGTCATATGATATCAAAATGTCTATTTATTTCAATCTAGGTCTAGTCCTAGATGTAACAATGTCTTCATAGCAAGCTAAGCATTATCATTTCCTAAAACATGTTAAATAAAAAGGTCAACATAATGTTGGTGAGTTTTCCATAGTTTTTATACATAAATATAAATAAAAGATGACAATTCATGTCATAGGCTATTGAATAAAGTAACTAGGGATGGATGAACAAATATAACAATCAAACCTTGACAGATTACAAGATTACAAGATTAAACGATTAGCTAAGTGTACTTGGGTAACCAAGTAGGCTTGTCAGGCCCATAGATCTATGACGTCGCCAGGCTAGCAATAGTTAATGATTGTACATATTATAGTCATCACATGGTAATTACAAGAGTTCAACTAACCACGACAAATAAGAAGAATTGCCCAAGTGTTTACAAGATTCAAACGAGTTTACAAGTGTATTTATCATAAGGTTAACATGTTTCACCCCAAAGTGTGAAAATATATTAAAAGGGGTATGGAAAAACTCACATGAATAATAAGGATGAACAAATAGGAAGTCTTGTATAAGATGCCGAAGATTCGTTAACGTTCAACCTAAAAGAACGTCGTGTTAAGTTAATCATGATGATTTTGGTATTATATTTATAAACCGTTAATCCATGATTTTTATGTTATTGAATAGATGTAATTTATTATTATTTTGGTAATTAAATGATTTAAATAAGAATTTTAGTGATTATAATAAAAGTTAAACTTTTATTTTCAAATGGTATTATTTACTATTTAAATAAAATAGTAAAATGTAAGTTTCTAGATTAGCTGTACAGTCTGTTAATTCATTATGTTTAGTTTGGGGTGAGGATGTAATGGTTGATGAAGTTGAGGTGATGTCTTCTTGATTCATACTGACTTGGTTAGTCATTTTTGTTTGAGACTACATCCTTTGCTTTGGACTTAGGCACATCATTGCCTTTGTCAAAGTGATCAAAAAAGTTGTCTTCTTCCTCAAGTGCTACCTTTTTATGTGGTGCATTCTTTTGCACTTGTGATTTCTCCTTCTTATTCTTTAATTGCACCTCAGCAACTTTGTTGTTTTTCTTAGTTACTTTCTGTTCTTGTTGTTGTTTCTTTTGGTTTGAATCTCTATCATCTTCAGAAGATTGTGAGTCTGACTCAGAGGTATCTACTTTCTTTGTCTTGACAATCTTTGTTTTGTTCTTTTTGTTGAAGTGGCATTCCTTTGTAGTATGGTTGTTTTTGTTGCATATTGCACAATATTTGTTGAAGTAACAATCTAAAGTCATGTGATTGTTCATGTTACATATTGAGCAATAACTGCTGAAGTAGCATTCTTGTGTGTTGTGGTTGTGCATGTCACACCATTTACAATAAACTTCATCTTCACTGTCAGATGCATTCCTTTTCTTTGCCTTCTTCTTGCTCATCATTTTTTGCTTCTTTAATTCCTTTTCAATTTAGCTGCTGATGAGTCTTTTCCTCTTCCAGACATGATATCAAAAGGTTCTTGTGTTGTATCTTTGTGACCTTTTTCTTAGTCTGTTCTGATTTCTTCCGCAGATGATCTGCGGAAGTTATGTTCTTTTCTCCTGATCCTCTTTTTGCTGACTTTTCTTTATTTAGTTTATTGAATGCATGTATGCCTTTATTTAATTGCTCAATCCTTGTGTGGATTGTCTTTAGCAGATTTCTTTGTTTTGGTGGATAGGGTAGTTTAAGTTCATTTAGTACCTTTGGAATTGAGTATTCTTTTAACACAATTTTATCCTTATCCAACCCAGCATTATTAGTCTCAGCCTCTTCATCTAAGTCATCACAGTTGTCATAATCAAATTCTGATAGCTCGGAGTCTGATGAACTAGATTCAGATGACTCAGTATTATTAAGTATATCTGATGACTCAGGTATGAAGTGATTAGATAAACTGTTGGTCATTGACTCAGGTAAAGGAATATAATTGTTGGTAGTAGTGCAACTGCATGAAATCCCAATCTTGACTTGTTCTTAGACTCAATATGAGAGTTTAACAGTTTCTCATACTGTTGTGATGACAATTAGAATTTTTGCAGTTTCACCTCAGTAGATGCATGTTCTGACATAGATTTGGTTAAAGATGTAGTCAGATGCTCAACTTGTGCTTTTAGATTGTAATTTTTAGATACAAGTTTATCTAAATCCTTTTGTAAAGAATTAATTTTGACATGATAAAGTTTGGGTTCTCTAACATGAGATTCATTTAAGAGTAAGGTTTCTTTTACTTTATCAGCCAATTGTTGAGCATGTGTTCTATATCTTTCTACTTCATCTATGCAAGAAGGGGAACACAACCTTTCTCTTACCTCAGTGGCCATTGGAGGGACTTTGTTTTCCATATTGGCCATCAAAGCTTGGTTTTCAGCAAGTACTTTCTTCTCATACATGCACCAATCATAAGTACCATCCTGCAAAATAATTAAACCAGTTTCGTTAGTGTTAGAGATACATGTTGTATTGTTTGGTGGGTATGCATGGTTAATAGTGGTTGTGTGAAACTCCTTTGACTAGGTTGTCTTGAGTCAGTTGACTGCTGTTGGCTGTTATTGCACTCCCTTATAAAGTGTCCAAACAGATTGCACTTAAAGCATCTCACTTTGGACTTATCTACACCATTTTTGTTGTTCTCCCTCCAACAGATAATCCTTTGTTTCTTTTCATGTACATCTTGGCTCTATAGGCAATCATTGCCATTTGCCATTGCAAATCCATCTCTTCCACTTCATCAGGATGATGTTTGTCTAGATCTTGTTGACAAAAGTAAGCAGGAGTCAAGGTTCTTCCTAGATAAGCCTGAAAGCTTGAGCTGAAAGCTGCAAAGGCAGCTTTCTGTTCTTCAGTCTCCAGAACCACAGTAATTGGTTCTGTTTGATTGTTATTATTCTTGCTTTTGGATTCATCAGCCTTTCCTTTTTTCTGTTTGTGCTGATTGCTTTGAGTTCTTGATTTTGAAGGCTTTGCTGCGTAGAAACTTGTTTCTCCTTCCTGTTCACCTTCATCACTGGAGTTGTCTTCATCTTCATTGCAGATGAATGCGCTGCCAGTATTCTTCAGTTCTTTGAATTGATAAGGTGCTATAGGTGCTTTCACACTTTTGTTTCTTGTCTTTTCATCCAGCTCTAATGCTTCTACTTTTGCCACTAGAGTGTCTAGACCTATTGTTTTTAGATCAATAGTATTTTTAAACATGGACACAGTCTGTGTCCAGTTTTCAGGCAAAGAATGAAGCATCTTTTTATTCAATTCTTCATTGCTGTACTTAAGTTCAAGGATGTTCATCTCTGTAACAAGTTGCATGAATCTATGCAATTGTTGAGGGACTGACTCACCCAGAATATGATGGAATGTTTCATATTATGCACGGAGAGTATCCTTCTTTATGCTTCTAATCTCGTCACTACCTTCACACAGAGTGTGCAGGATTTTCCATAACGAGTTAGCTGCTTTGTATGATTCACACCTGATCAAGAGTTCTTCACGCAAAGCCATAGTAAGCATACTATAAGCTTTGATGTCAATCTTGACTCTCTTGGCATCATCAGGTGATAGATTCTTTAAACTGATGGGTTGATTATTATCCTTATAATCCGCTCCTAAGACAGGTAGGATATAAGGTCCTTCGGTAATCGAAGCCCATAAGTCAGAATCTGTGTAATTAACATGATTCCTGAACCGATTTTCCAGGTTTTAAAATCAGATTTGTTTTCCAGTTTAGGAGGTTGATAAGCACCAACAACTGAGTTACTCATGTTATTTAATTTTGAAGAGCAGAGGTTTTGTTTTAAAACAGAATTCGATTAAACTAATCAAAGTTGATAGATCAATTGATATGAATCAATGAGCACCAAGCTCTGATACCACCTGCGAATCCAGAGATCGTTCAGGAATTATCAGAATTGATTTAAACAAGTATTGATCGCGGAATTATCAATACTTGGTGTTTAATCTATTAATAATACTAAAATCAACCAATCAAACAAATAAAATAAGAATAATCAAACCGAGAGAACTCAATAATATTGATCGTAATGCTTTCTTGTTGCTATTGATGTTGCTGATCTGGAATACAATGATTCAGATAATGATTACTGATGATTCTAATGATTCTCAACTGTTGTTATGTATGATCTATGTTGTTGATCTCGTATATATATATATATAATAGTTCTAATTCTGTTCTATTGCTAGCTATTTTGTTGCATAATTAAGCTAATTAAACTTATCCAAATCCTCGTCATGTTTATCGGCTTAGAAATTGAGATTTAAAACGAATCTAATATGAATAAAGTTATTGATGTGACGTGGAATATTCACTTGAATAATATGTCTTTCGTCGCCATTGACTCGATGTTATTGCTCTAACATGTTGACTTGTTGACTATGTTGCGTACTTGATGATATGAAATCATACACGTTTGTTAGTCTTCAGTAGGAATTTACTCTTCCGTAGGTAACTAGTCTTCCGCAGCAACACTTTGTTCTTCAGTACTTGTTCTTGTGATTCCGCAGGAGTTCTTGTCTTCCGCAGCAATCCCTCCTTTAGTAGCTTGTTCTTTTCTTGTTCAGCTGAAGTTGTTCTTCCGCAGGAGATCCACGGATGTACACTTCAGTTATGTTCCTAAGAATATCTACGAAAGAACACTTTATTCATCCGCAGTTGTTCCAACACTTAGTCAATTTTCCAAATTGACACATTAATGTTTCCTGCACATTCACACATACATTCTGAAATATATTATATCATAGATGAATATATTAAATGAAGTGCAAAATAAATGTTATTTAATTCATAACACAATTATAATCAAATATATTCATATTATATCATCAAAACAATAATTACAATCATGATTACAAGAGTGATCTTTATCATCTAAACCTATACAAGAGATCTATCCCTAACAAATAATATTTTCACAAAAGTCTATATACAAAGTATTATCAACAACATTATAACTTACGAACCTTTTTAAACAATAACAATATTTTTAGATTGAACCCGTGTGTTAGATGGGTCTTTAGCCTAGTTGTTATAATATGCCTCTTTATGTATATCGTGACGCATGTAGCAAAGTTTGCAGACGTGATGCTTTGCGTCCTCACGTCTATGCTTACTCTTATATATGTCTTACTTCCAATCTTTAAACTCTCACCCGTTAACACTTTTTAAAAACTTATAAAATGTAACTTTAAAGTCCTTAAGTTTCTAACCTCATAGTTTGCTCAAGAACAATTTACCTAGAAGATCAATTTCTTACGTTAATATCTTTGTACACGTGTTGGTATAAGTTTGGATCAGTCTGTGTTTGGACGTAATAAAAAAGCGATTTGGGTATCGACGAAATATTAGTTTGGAAAATTCACACCCCGTACGATCCCGCCGCCGCGGGAAAAAAAAACTAGTTTATCTAATGACCCAAAATGCAGTTGGAAAAATGAAGTCTAATAATTTAGAAACATATGCAAGCAATTGATTGAAATTCATACCGAAGAAGAGTCAAGTTTGTTATTTCGTTAGTTAGTTACACAGATAATTAGTTAATCAATTGTTAAGTTGGTAAGTTTTTTTTAGTCTTTGAGTCAAAACTATAAGTCAATGGGTCTCTTTTGTAAGAATAAAAAGTTTTCGTTATATTTGAACTAGTGAAACAATCGTTCACCAAATTATCATTCCTTCTTTAAACTCTTGATCGAATCAACACACACCTAATATGACTAATTACTTCTTTCCAAAACGACACCTCTCTATACTGGACCTTATCACACAAGCCCACAATCACATGACACGTCTGACTTAACTTTCTAGGTTCGTTCTACACATGCTATAAACTAAAAAGTACTAAAAGCCCAATATCAATTATGGGGGGTTGGTGCAGTGGTAATTAGGTAGGAGTTAAAGTGATGTACTCACCTCAACCAAAAGTTGTGGGTTCGAGTTTTGGTGGGACAACTTTTAGATTATTTAGGTGTTGCCCATTCTATTTTAGTTATTCTAGGAGTTGCTGTTAAAAAAAAAAATTATGGCCAGCTTTTGATACACTCATACACCTTTAACTCGAGTTCTTCAGGCTATGCAATGGCATGGGTGTGGTTGACATGCTTATAAACCTTTAGAACATAAGCAGTGGTACAACTTTAAAATTATTATAGGAGACGGAGGGACGAAAGTAAACTTTCTAAAGAGGGACAAACTCAAATATATATAAAAAAATATTTAACTATTAGAACAAAATTAACACCACTGACGAAAAAAAGAGAGGGGGCGGTGGCCTCCCGCCCCTATTAACCTCTAGCTTCCTAGATAGTTTTCGGTGTATGCTTTTTGCGGATGATGGTTGTATTACTGACGATAGTAAAGGGAGAGCATCGTTATAGCGCAAAGGGTTGAAGATCAATCGTTCAAAGACTGAATACCTGTATTGCAACAGTAGAGCCCATGAATGCGCAACACCAGAACACTCGAACACCCAGACGACCACAAGGAAAGTTTGGATGTTATATCAGAGATGTTATATCAGAGAAGATGGAACTTTCAAAGAGCAAACAACAGAGAAAATACAATCAAAAAGGGAACGATGAAAAGCAACCGATTTGGGAGTACTTTATATGAGTACCGATCACTTGACGGGTCCAGAACAAAAATGTAGAATGTGGCGACAATTTTTTTTATTTTACTTTAAAAACTATATGATATTTAAAAAAAAATATTTAATATTTATGTTCTTTTCTTTTTAAAAATGTAATTTATAAATTAGTTTCATTATAGAATAATTTCATGTTCATTGTCCATACACATCATCCTTTACAAGAAGTTTGTATCCACCACTGCCTTATCTTATAATAATTTTGTGTTGGTAATATTGGCTCCATTTTGTGTGAAGCTACACAAAAATCCTTCGGCTTTCAATAACCCATTCACGGAAAATCTAAAATTTTGGTACTTTTTTCATATTATTAAAAGATATCTTGATGATTTGGATAAGTGAGATTGTTGGCTCATTCAACATGTGATCAAATATGTCAGATAAAACTTTCTAGTCTTTTGTATTTAAAACCATGACTATTCTTTATGTAATCTTTTGCTTTTATAAAAAAAGGCAAAATTAGATGTCGCTTAATTTATAGTCATTTGTGTTAGTATTTTAATATAATTGTGTTGAACCAAGAGAAGGATGAAGCTACCGAAAACTCTAATTTCAGTATCGATCCACAAATGTCGAAATCTCCAAGTACTGAACTATTATGAATTGGAATTTGTGCAGCCTGATGACTGCTGATTCACTGCTACACTAAACAAAACTGTCAGTACCGAAGAGTAGTGACGACAACATACTTCTGCAACTACTGATCCTCTAAAGTACCGATTTTCTGTCTTTGTTGTACATATGTTTATAGCCAATAGTTGCACTTTCGTGATATGCCATAATATGTAGATCAACGGTTGAAACATCCATTGATCCTAAACCTAGAATAGATTATCAGGATTCATTCTAGTATTTAGCTTTCATAGTATAAATACCTCACACTTGTATAGTTTGAGGTTAATTTGTTTGCTCACTTGTTATTCGCAGTTATTACTCTCTGTAGAAAAGTTATCAAGCGTATACTTTGAAGAACTTCTTGTGTTTTTACTTACTTAAAGTTTTTTGTGTTTGTTAGTAGACAGTTTACTTAGATTTCGCATTTGTTATTTACCGATCACTAGAAAAGTCTTGTTCATTCCTAACCCGATCCAACAAATTAGATTGACTAGGTGACCGATGTAATCGTAATATTTGTCAAATTAGTTTGGAGGTGCGGAGCGCATGGTAGTTTGAGTTTATTATGATTCACGGTATTATAATCTCATTTATAAAGGGTGAAGCCCTTAAATAATGGGGGTTTCCAGAGGCAATGCCTTTGGCAGGGATCCAGGGATAACACCTTAGGAGTGGGGTCGAAAGGGTAGAGCCCCTGTCAGCTGCCAGGTCTGCTTGGAAATTTTTCTATTTTGATTAAATTTTCTTTATTAAAAAATCATTAGAAATTTTAATTTCAGAAGTTTCATATGTGAACTTTAGAATTAACTTGAATCTAGTTTAATGCATTTTGAATTTGAAAGAAAACTGCCACAAAAGACGGTTTTAAGGCCGAGACTCCTTTAATTGTATCCGATTGATTTATTCAGGTGAACAACTAAATAATTTTGATCTGGAAGTGTTTTTCAGAACTCTCAGGTTATCCAGACTTTATTTTAATTTCTTTACAATTGATGTCTTATCTTTTTATTCTTAGTCTTTTAGAAAATCAGTAGATATTATTCAGGTGAACAACTAAATAATTTTGATCTGGAAGTGTTTTTCAGAACTCTCAGGTTATCCAGACTTTAATTTTAATTTCTTTACAATTTGATGTTTATCTTTTTATTCTTAGTCTTTTAGAAAATCAGTAGATATGGGTTGTTATTGAATTATAATACGATTCATGTATGCAAGAAACTTAACATAAGTGTATAGTTACCTTCTTGGTTTTATATGTATAAACCTTCTTGGCCTTGACATAAGTGTAGTAACCTTCTTGATCTTATACTATTCATTCAAATATGAAAGGAAACTATCTTGACCTTAAAAAAAGCCCATGATACTACGTTTAACATTGTGGAGTTTTTTTATCTGTCTTACAATAGATTGTCCGAAAAGGTTTCTAGAGTAACATAAGCAATAAAGCCTAAGAGCTTTATTCGATCGATGATCGATCCAATGTTAAACGTATATTTATTTTTTTTATGTTAATAACGAGCTATATTCTCTACTTTTTTGAAAGATGCTAACCCAACCACCAGATCAATGAATACATACTTTATATATTGGTTGGATTTATAATATATGGATAGTTTGTGGTTTAATCAAAGATCAAAATTTCTTTGAGTTTGGAAATGCTAGGTGTTATCATGACTAGTTATAAATGCCATGGTGATATACCCATATGAGATAATTGCTTGATTATTCATCATTGTTTGACCTACTCAGAGTATGACCACAGATGGGAACTAATGGTAATTGTCAGGGGCAAATATGAATCGAATAAAGCTGGTTGCAAGTCATTGAAGTATTCGAGTCTCGGCTATCATCTGGAAAGCCAAATTCTTATTTGTGGGAGCAGAATCACGCTTATCAAATCCGTTCTTGATAGTTTAAGCTGGGAAAGTTAAATCGGCTCATGGTGTCAAATCCTCCAATTACACATTCTGGAAATCGATTATTTTGGTCGCTTCTTGGGCAATCTGGAAGGGAAGAAACAATTTAATCTTCAACAATATGGAAATCCACATTGAGAAAATTATGGAAGAACATAGGTATTAAGTTCTTATGGATTCAAAACCGCTCAAACTGTAAGAAACTTGAATGGAATGGTGGAAACTCCATGTATTATAATCGGATGTATGGGTGATTGTACTCCACTCTCTAGGATTGCTGGGAGAACTACTACTATGATTTGTTGTTTCTTATTTAATGAATACCATATATTAGATCACACAAATTAGTTGATACTTAAAAGCACACTCAAGGTAACTAAAAAGCTACAAACGACGTTGTATTTGTTAAAATGAAATATAAATTAAAGAAATAATCGACTAAGAGATCCATCATCCATGAAAGTAAGTTCCATGTACATTTCGAGTCATACTTACAAATCGTTAATTTCTTTTAATAATTATGGATATCCGTTCATTTGTGAAACTAGTGACTATTTAGGTAACGATTTATTAAGGTTAAATTAATAAATAATTAACGTTGTTTTAGACTATTAACTTTTTAGTTTTATTTAATCTCGATGCTAAGAAGGATTGCGTTGTTAAGTCTTTTGTCATATTTTTAGGTGCTTGGTAATAAATCTTTCAATTTTTAGTTTAAGCGGTTAGAATGAATTTATCATCAATTTTAATCAAGCATACGTCGTGGTATTGTGATGTTAAATAAATATATTTAAAAGTAAAATAAAGATTGGGCTTGGACTCTATTGTTGGGCCCAAAACCATATTGTTTATATGTGTGTTAAATGTTAATGTTTATCCACCCAATGTTTTGTCTTTAACTTTACAACTTCGACTAAAGCTCAGAAATATTTGTTAATATTTATAAGCATTTCAGAATTTAAATGTTTGGCAAGAAAAAAACTTATAACGTTGTTAACCTAGTTGTCAAATAGTTAATTAATCTCGTATAATCAAAGAGTTTAATAGAGAATATAGTAATGAAACTTAGATTATATAGAAGTTAAATGTTTAATTATTAATTCAAATCATTAATATGTTGCTGATAAAATGAAGTGTTTTATAACTTGTAAGCTGTAATCTCTCAATATATTATCGATACATTAGAACAAATACACACTAACTATGTCGATTAACAATAAGTTTTAAAATCAAACAATTTAATTAAGAATCATGATTAATACCAATCAAAACCTTATAACCTACTAAACTGTTATCATTGTTGTATTAAAAAAAACATTGCGTAAGAAAATTAAATAGAATACGTTCTTCAGATATTGACAACCAATCATTTGCGTAAGAAAAGCATCAAGATACGGCGAATAAAAACATGTGATAACAACTTATTACCATAAAAGTGTAGGAAATTTATGTTATGAGACATGTTACTTGACGAATTGATAGTTTATGTATAGTATGAATAATTAAAAAGTAATAGGGTATGATTAATAATGGTGGTCCAAAAGTCACATAAATGGATGAATAATGAAGGAGCCCATCTATATAAGGGTCATAGCAAAAGAGATGCAAAGAAGAGAAATGGGGTCACTCATGAAGGTCACATGAATGGGGTGATCATTTGCAACCACATGACATAAGAAGATAGGAATGAGTACCATATTTTTGGCTTAAAAGCCCCACATTTCTAATCTGACCTTAGTTTTAAGGGACACAAAGGTTGTTAGGTGTTTAAAGTATACTCTTGCATTTCTTCTCTCAAGGTTCTGTATAGCAAAGTGTTTCAAAAAAAGTCTTACCTTAGCAACATAATATACAAGAAAAAAAAAAATGTATGAAGCATTAGGATGCAACTCTTTGAGTTAGGGTAGTTACGTCAATTTAGTTACAAGTGATGTTAAAGGCACCATTGTAGTTGGTTGGATAGTCATTGTAATTACACACTTCATTCATGCATGAACCGTAAACAGTTAGATGCGCGATTGTAATCAACAATGAACTAGATTTTTTTAAAAAACACGTTTTTTTTTAAAAAATATATATCAATATCGTATAGAAGTTAAAGAGAATAATTTAGATAATATGGTATCGTTTGTTTAAAAAATATAATAATAAAATGTATTATAGAAAGTAGAGATTAAAAAAGACGATGAAACTATTTTACTCAACTCAAACATGACAACTACAATTACTTTTGGTCCTTACAATCAGATTTAAGTTCCTAAAAATTATAAATTTTAAAGTTAATCATATATTGATGTGATCAACGAATCATATTGATTTTATGATTAATTCAAAGGTGTAATTTGTTAGCTACGAAGACATAGAAAAACGCATTGAAAATATCATAATTAAACTTTAATGGGTGTAATGTATGCATTGGTGAATATTGTACGATATATAGAAATTTAACATGAGGGTGAATATCATAAGTAAATAATAATAGTTTGCGTTTTTCATTCATGAATATTGAAACTTACACTTTACTATATTCATTGGTGTATATATAATTACATTTGTATTTTTAAGGTGATGTAATGTAGGCGTTGGTGAATACAATCTTTTTTACATTATGAGAACGTTAGTGTATTGATTTATAAAATCAACAACTTCTGGATTCTTTCTTCTTATATTCACCTAATTCATATGTAGATGGATCTTGACATAATTTAGTGTACTTACTTATGTATACACTATAAGTAGATTCTGAGTAGAGTTTAGTGATTCACTCATGCATACATACTCCTATATATTGACTAGTGAATACAATGTGATTCTGTTATATTGTATTCATTGATGAATACAATATACATAGAATATGAGCATAGCTTATAATGAACTGTTAGGGATCTTTACCAACGGAAATAAAACACAAACACATGTACGCACACAAAAGCAAAAAGAACACGAGATTTATAGTGTTCAGTCAAGATGACCTACGTCCACTCTCGCAACTAGGTATTTTTTATTAAGTTCAAGGGACTAGATTCCATACAATGCATGCTCTATATATACAGATAAATTAGGGTTTCAAGAAGCTTCAATGGGCCAGGCCTATAACTCCATCCAAAAGCCCAAGATCTTCACACCCTAACAATCTCCCACTTGAAGGCCTTGCGAATACTCCAGCTAGCCATCTAAGTACAAAACAACCTGTCTCAGTAATCTTCAAGTAACAAAATCCTTTAAGCCTTCAATTCCAAAGAACAAGCTAAGATTCAATCCACATCCGCCAGTTGCATAGGCTCATTTTCATCATTACTTGAAAGGGCCCGTTGAAGCTCCCCGACTCCAACCCAGTCGTGGCAAAATCCACCAACGACCCTCCTCTGCTCAACTGGTTTACACGATCCACCAGATTCCAGAGTACACCGAGAACCACTAACACGCTCCAAATTCAGCAAACAAGCACCAGGAGAGAATTTTCCAGTCGTAGTCTTCAAAACCTAACAATTCTTCTTGACTGTACCCGAACATGCCCCATGCTCCCACTGTCACAAAATCCTCTGACTGGTTTAGACTTCTGACTCCATTCAGCTACAATCTCTGCTCCAGACTTCATGTTTGCAAAATGAACTCTTTTAGCAGCAGATTTAGCGAACCCGACTTTGACTTGCTTAATCGGGTTGATCAGTCCCTCAGCAGGTACCCTCCACCATGTACAATGATCATGCTTATCACCACGGCAATCACCCGTTCCCATTGATACCCTCCATTTACCACCACCACACCACTTGACTTCCAGTCCTTGTTCATCCAGTTTACTAACAGAAATTAATTTATTCTTCAAACCCGGAATCACCTTGACATTCTTCAGTTCCATGTAGTTCCCATGGAGTCACCAATCAATATCACCCAGCCCATTGCATCAAGCATTCTGTCATGGCGAGACGTACCTTCCCAAATTATCTGTTTTCAGATTCACAATCATTTCACACCGTTGTGTACGACTGAACCAAAGAACCAGAATCCATGATCCAAGAGTCCACACTGTTTTCATCCTCAAGATTAACACGTCACCATCATTGACATCCTCAGCAGCAGTGTTTAGACATTTCTTGGACATTGACTCTTAACATGTCCATCCTCGTTGCAGTTCCAGCACCTCACATTTTTTCCGAGTCCGAGTTGAACTCTTTCCCCCCTCCCACTGCCTCGGTTATTTTCCCTTCCCCTGCTAAAGTAACATCTCAGAAGATGATCCAACATTTGCACTTTTCAGACGTGTGTCTTCACCTATCCATATGTCTCATATCTTTTCAAATATCATTTCGTTAGCCCCCATAGAATTTGTAATAGCAGTTACGGTCCCGACCAACTGCAGGCAGTGAAGAAGCACACCAGAGCTCGAGTCTCATTATCGAATTTTATTCCCACTGATTCTAATCTGGTAAGACTAGACATCAGATCATTAATGTGAGAGGTGACTGAGCTTTCCCTCTTTCATTCTCGTCATGAACAGTTCCCTCATCAAGAACACCTTGTTAGCTGCAGACGGCTTTTCATACATATTTGACAGAGCCAACATCATAACACTTGCATGGTTTCTTCTTTCATTAGTTAAAGCAACGCTCTTCGTCAAAGATAACATAATAACCGCTCTAGCTTTCTTGTCCTTAGAATTCCAACTACTTCTTCAGCTTTCTCCATACTCTCTGGTTTCTTTTCCATTACCATATCCAAATCCTTTTGACACAGTAATGCTTCTATTTGCATTTTCCACCACACCAAAATCAGTGCCATTGAACTTTTCGATCACAGTCTTCCCGTCTTCAGCCATAATAGCAAAACAGAGAAAAAACAAAAGAAACAGGCACGCTGAACAAATTGATAACCAGGCAACAAAAGGATAGACAAAACCAGATCCGTTACTTCCAACCAAAACCATAGGCGGTGGCGCAGGAACCCTAGGTGACGGCGACGATGGCAGAAACCCTAGGCGCGCAGGCTGCTGCGCAGAATCCTAGGCGATTGCGGTGGCGGCGGCAGCCTAGGCGGCGGCAGAACCCTAGGTACACGGCGGCGTGTTTCATACGAAATCTTCAAGAGCCTGATGCTCTGATACCTGTTGTTAGGTATCTTTAACGCACGAAAATAAACACAAACACACGTACGCATACGAAAGCAAAAAGAACACGAGAATTTATAGTGGTTCAGTCAAGATGACCTACGTTCACTCTCTGCAACTAGGTATTTTTATTAAGCTCAAGGTACTAGATTACAATATAATGACATGCTTTATATATAAAGATAAATTAAGGTTTCAAGAAGCTTTAATGGGCCAGGCCCATAACTCCATCCAAAAGCCCAAAGGCCTTCACACCCCAACATGAACACCTACTTGTGAATAGAGATGGGCAAATCGGGTTTGGGCCGTACCCGGGCCCGGGTACAAACCGGGTTTGGGCCCAACCGGGTTTTTTGTACCCGGGTATTGGTGAACCGGGTACGAACCTGGGTCAGGTTCAGCGGGATACAAACCCTATCCAGTATACCCGGGTAGGGTAGGTCGGGTCGGGTTCGGTTCGGGTATGAAACCCAGGTTCAACGGGTTTTTTTCCTTTTTTTGTCTTTTTTTTCTTTTCTTGTGTGTGTGTCGAACACCAGGTCGTATGTTTTCTTTTTCTTATATTTTCTTTTCTTTTTTTTATTTTTATTTTCTTTTCCTAACCAGGTTCACTTGAATGACAAAATTTAAACAACTTATATATAAATATATACAAATCTTGGGCAGAAAATATTACACTTATAATATACAAATATTAAATACTTTTTATATAAAACATTTGAATGACAAAGAAATTTAAAAGAACATGAAAGACATATAATATTAAAACAACTTAAAATACATAAATGAATCAATAAAAAATAACAATATCGTCTAATTTTATCTACTACGAGATGCTTGATCAAATGCTAATTCTTCATCGGATATGCCAGAAGATACTCCGTCTTCTACCTCTTCATCATGTACTTTAGCTTCGAGTGTAATCTCGTCTTCGAGGCTTGTTTGGTCTTGTATACGATCCGTTGCGTCTAAGTGATCCTTTAAACAAATGCACATCTCCACTGCTTCCGGAGTTAGTCTTGTTCTTTCATTGGTTCTATCATTTGATTAAACATATATTTTTTATTTTGAAAATTTTTAAAATTCAAAGACATAAAATATAATTCTTGAAGCACCGAATAACTAGTGGAATAATAAACTCCCGATAATTTTGTTGTTGAGTTTTTAAAAACCTCAAGAAACTCGGATAGACGTTGAAAATTTTCCCAACCCGCATCCAGAAATGGGCCGGCTTCACCATTATACGAAAGACTATTACGAAAAGCTTTCAAAGTGCCCTTTGTTTTAAAGCACATTCAAACATGTGACAAGTCGAATTCCACCGAGTAGATACATCCCAATTAGGACCTAAAAATCTAGGGTGCGTACCTTACAAAGTTGTTTATAATCTTGATATCTTCTTCTACTTTTTGTAAAAACGTCATGTAACATAAATCGAAAAGCTGTAATAAAGTTATTAACATATTGCCCGGATAGTCCGTCTTGCACTACTAAATTAATAATATGTGCAACACAACGAGTATGGAAAAAATCACTATTTGCAATCAGAAGATATTTTAATTTTAATTTTTCAATCGCGGTTGTGTTGTTAGAGGCGTTATCAAAGCAATTGAAAAAAAATTATTTTGTAATTTAAAAGTACTTATTACATTATCTAAAAAGTAAAACAAAAATTCTCCGGTGTGTGGATGCGGAAAAAGATCAAATGCAATCGTACGTTTCATCAATTGCCATGAATTGGGATCCACACAATGAGCGGTGACGCGAAGGTACGATTCGGGTAAACCGTGTGGAGCCGACCAAACGTCACTAGTTAAGTTTACACCGGTATTAAATTTTCAAATAATACAATTAAATCATTTTTGTTTGTTTCATAATTTTAAACAATAACGTCTAAGTGTAGTACGACTTACGTGGGTGTAACGAGGTTGAAGCGTCTCTCGAATTAAGTTGGTCAACGAGGATTGTCGAAGTGACTAAAAGGCAAAGCTTCTTGAATCACGAACTTCGCCATTCGATCTCGAACCGTATTAACATCGTAATTAAAGATTCCACCGTCTCCACCCAATTGTATTTGTTGCGAATCCGGATTACTTTTCAATGACTTACAAAACTTCTTGCTAATGTGTTTGTTTAAAGTCGTGTTAGAATCTTTAGCAAGCAAAGCTCCACAAAACTTGCAACGAGCCTTTACAGACCCGTCACTCAACTCAACCATATCCCAATTGCACCAAACATCCATGTTACGATTGTGTGCAAGAACACGAACGACGGTTGGAGCGTTGGACGAACCTTGACCAACGGAAGATTGTGAGTGAGCCATATCAAGATTGAAGAGAGTGAAAGTGTAAAACGAGAGAGTGAACGTGTAAAACGAGAGTAAACGAGAGTATTTTTTGCTTTTTTGCGTATGTTTTTGCATTTGAGACTTGGGTACTAAACCATATCAACCCACACCTATTTATACTAACTTATAAGCCTAAAAGTGACAAAAAAAGGCCAAAAATCGATCCCAACGGCTATATAGCCGTTAAAAAACGGCTACTTTTTAAAAAAAAACGGTCAAAACCGGGTCCAACCCGGGTTCAACCGGTTCCGGTTCGGTTCGGGTCGGGTTCTAAGAAATTCTAGAAAATCATACCCGGTTCCAACCTACGGGTTTTTTTGGGGTCCAAACCGAGTATACATATACCGGGTCGTACCCGTACCCGGTTCCGGGTCGGGTCCGAACCCGGTTTTTATGCCCACCTCTACTTGTGAATTATAAGTATTGTTTAGTCTATTAAGCACTTATAGATTATGAGAGCTTTAGGATATTCATTGCTGAATATGATATTCATTGGTGAATGTGTGAATCTACAAATTCTAGGATTATTAATTGGTGGCATTCATAATGTCTACACTATGTTTATTCTTGTCCGGTCGATAATTATATTTATTGTTATTCTACGTTATGAATTCGTTTGTTATTTAATCTTTGTTGTTTTTGTTGCTGTTTTACCATTCGATTTGTTTTCCATTAATTTGTTCTCTTTTATAATGCCTTTGTCTATTTCAATCCAATTTTTGTTAGCCATATTTGATTTGCAACAATGTTCGATTTTTGTGCATATTCTTTTAATTAATTTTGTTCTTATTTGTTGAATTGCATCACGTATATGAACAATAAATTCAAATTTGGCGACTGCAAATATGTGATGACAGTTAATCGAGAAGTAAATTCACTTTCACCCTTTCAGTTAATCATCTTTGATCACAACTGATTTGTTTAGCAAGAGGTCAGGTCATGCTTCTTAAATTTTGGTGATTTTCATTTAAACCCAAAGCTATATGCATATAAAGAGTGTTTTATACAGAATCAATCATTCAACATTAAATAGAAAACTATATGAACAATACAAATATTTGTATTAGTTATATACATAGGAAGATGATATAATAATTGTTTCTTTTTCTCAATGTAGTTATACATGACCAACACTATATACAAGTGCTTATGTAATTGTCCACTTAAATTTTATATGATATTAGACGTTCAATGTACATTATTGGATTGATTAACAATTGTCTCAAACTAAAGCTACATCTTTTCTATAATCGTATTTGATTAAGATCACATATTATATAAAAATGTAACATAAAAGATTCCTAAGGGAATAAAAACGTCATTATGTTAAAAGGTTCAAACCGGCCGCATATACATATTTTAATCTTGGTCATCATTTGTCCATTTAATAGAATACTTTTGTTTCTAAAAAAGATCTTTATTTTATATTGTCTTCTAAAAATACAATTTTTTTTGTTGAGAATTCTTTTTCTTAATTTACCTTTCATCTTGATACCATCACATCAATAGAGACAAACTCTATTGACTGTGTTTTCTCTTTGATTTATACCATAAAATATTTATATAGTAATTAAAAATATAATTTAGGCAAATTAATGATTTTCATTGTTTGGTCATAATACAAGTTTAGTTTCTAAATATTAAAAATTACAGACCTAGTTTAAATATTTACATGGTGATTGTAAATTTAGTTCCCATCGTTAATGTTGTTAATTTTTAACCATGTGGTAACTAAACTTGTAGTGTGGTCATAACATATAGATCATTAGTTCAATTTTCTTTAAAACTACAAAAATACAAAAACAAAAGTTTGAAATCAATTAAAATTAAAATGAAATAGAAGTTAAAATAAATTAAAAAAAACTAAACTTGCAACTAATTCACAAATATTTGAGCTAAGTTTATAAATTTTAAATCTAAGGACCAAACTCGCAATATGATCAATTATGAGGACCATTTATGTAATTTTTTTTTATAATTTATAAATAATATATATATATATATATATATATATATATATATATATATATATAGATATATATATATATATATAATATATATATATATATATATATATATATATAATATATATAGATATATATTCTTAACAAAAACATACACTACTCGTAAATTACACTACCTAAACGACGCTTTACGATGTTTGAACTATATATGTCTACTCCAAAGAGACTTATAATATATAGTTTATAAATAATAATTAGTATCATTATACATACGTACATGATTCATTCTTTTAATAAAAAACAAGGATGGTATGTGTTATCATGTTTAACTAGGAATGTTTATAAACCAAACGTTTAACGAGAAGTTCGTTTATAAATTAAAAACGACTCTCAAACCCCTTGATCGAGTTGTCGTGGTTGAAAAAAAAATTAATTTAAATGGACTTAAATACTTATAACTAGTATGGATAAGTAAAAATCGTCTACACATGAAATTGGTGAAAAGTATCAAGCTTAAATCGCTTAGAACATAATGAAAAGTAAATTGTATGCAAATAATTAGGAAAACAATAAACTTGATTATAATTTTGAAAACTATGACGAAAAAGACAATCACTTTCGAGTTCAAGTACAAAGATTCACAATAGATTAATAAGACTTAATTGGTAATCACATAGACATAATTTTATAAAATTGCTCAATTAAAGTGATAATCAGAAAACAAACTTTTAATATTCACTAGTTCACCAAATAACCAATTCATAGATATCAAGTATTCACTTGCTAGTCAAATTGATCACGATGCAAAAAATAAAATGCGAATGATAGAATGCAAATACTTTAACATAAACAAATTGTTTAACTTCAATCAAACTCAAAATTGGATTCTTATGTGAAAAGAAAACAAACCAAACAATTAATCCACATTAGAACCTATTATTTCACTTACAAGAACTATCTACTCGAAAGTGAACACGAAGGATTTAGCAGCTCATCGGCATGATTCAATCTTCAATGGATGTTGTTAGAGCTTGATCCCGGGTGAATCTGTGATGAAGGTTAGGTCAAAACTCTAGGTTTTATTTTTAAATAATGCTGAAATTTCTAAGAATCCGGTAGCTGCTTGCTGACCTGTGCATAGTGCGTGTCGGGGGGGGGGGGAAGATTGTGCACTGGCTTCTCAATTTTTTTTGCAATACGCTGATATCAAAGCACTATAATTCCCTTTGGGGACATCCAATAAAATCAGAGCATTATGCACTGGTAATGGAGCCTTGTGCGCTAGAACATCGCTTTTGGCCTTTTTTACTCCCAATCGCTTCAATTTCACTTGCATAAACATCCATGTTTCCATTAATCTTTCATTCACACGTTAAGATGTTCAAATTATGATCTCAAGCTCTAATTACCCACAACACAAACATATCTCAAAGTAATCTCGTTTCATATCGTAAACATATAAAAACACGAAATTAACTATATTTAAGACTAAACATATAACACCCGATCACCCCTAAAAGCTCTGATACCAATTGTTAGAATCAGACCTACAATAAAACTTTAAAAACATGTTACAATCTTTTGAAGAAACCAAATTGTGACTCTTTATTAATAATCGATCAAAAAAGTACAAAATACATTAACCTTAACCCTTATTTATACTAACAAAACTTTAACTTACTCAAACTCAAATCCCTACTTTTTAGACATTCAAATAACTAGATAAACTTACAAAACAAATGACCACTAAATTGATAACTCTAAGCATTCAAACTAATATTAAATACTAATTAATTAAACTAAGACTCATACTCAAACTAAAATATTTCTTAATTCTCCTTTTAAAATCAACTTTCAACAGTATTTCAATTTAACACTTCAACCTTTTCAATTATCATATTCGAACTAATTACGATTAACTTCCAACACATATAATTACGAAACATCTAAGATCATCCTTTAACTATAAGAAAGAGTACATGTACACATTTAAAAATGTGAAGGAAGTATTAATTACGTACAGTGATCGACAATAATAGACAAACATAAACAAACATATAAAAAATTCCAGAGAAATGAAAGGTATATACTTTTAAACGAATAAACAATAATCCAAAATGCCGTGTTTTTCTATTTTGAGATGTGATTATATTAGTGAGATGAAGACAGCTCATATATAGGCTTGGAGAGTTTATTACTAAATCAACGAGACGGCTTTTGAGTTGTGAACAATCTCATTAAAAATAATATCGTGACCGTTTTCATCCATATCAAAGATCTCAGCTCATTCTAGACCACCCCAATACTATAGTCCGTTACACAGTAAGAACAAAATACCAAACAATATGTCTGTATGTCCCCATATTTCAATATACATTTTTTAGTTTACTTAGTAATTAAAACCACATCCCAAATACTTAAGTTTATTCTTTTATATTTGTTTGTTTATATAAGTTGTTTATAAATACTGACAACTTAAAAAAAGAAATAACTAGTATGTACTGTATATACGATTAACTACATACTACTAAGCTCCATGACAAGGATGTGCGACATTTGTGGAACGGTTATAAAGTAACTAGAACTAGAACACGATGTCCGGGTCGACTAGCTCTTCAGGTACTTATTAGAAAAAAGAAAATATGTTTATAGGTAGTCGATAACATTAGGTTAGCATTCTTTAACATCTATGTAAAATAACTGTTACCAGTCAACCTAATTGAACTCATAAGTATTTGACCCAAAATTCGATGGATATATTAAAAATTGTCGGATAGTTACGTTCCACTGTTAGTTCCTATAGGAACACCACGTTTTATCGGTATGTCGTGTGTGTGATGACAATGTTGTTTCAAGTCCCTTTTAAAAATAGTTTCTTATCCTATTAAGCGACATTAAGACAATTTCTAAATGTTTGAGGCCACAAAAGTTTAATCACAGGTTAAATCACACGAAACAAAGTGTTTGTTAGATATCTACAAAGAGTTGTTGAATCTAAAAAATAATTAAAAGAATGGAGAAACAAAATGTCTCTTACAAGACTAATAGGATTTCTTTAAAGCATGTGAATATAGATTTTTTGTTTGATACTAACAAGTAACAAAGGAGCATGAACTCACTACGTATTACATTAGGTTGTATTAGAATTTGTATCTGATACATGGGTTGTAACTACAAAGGCTAAGATGGTATCCATGTGCCACAATTAAGCTTGAAACATGACTAGTCGACCTTATAATAGCTAGACAATTAGGCTCAAAAGAGTATTTTTTTTTTTAAGAAAAGACAAACATGCATTAAATATGCATACCTAACTATTAAGTCAATTATATCATATAATCTGTTGGGAATTTTTAATCAACTTGTGTTTTTACTACTTTATACAAAAATAATTATATGTAATGCGATTAATATAACTAGTTTAGACTGGGTTTTTCTTTAATTACTGTGTGAGAGTATATCAACAAAACAAATCGTGTAAAAAAACTAAGTTTAATGAGTTATCGATGTTTGATGTTTGAAAATACTAAAGCTATGAAAAATTGAAAGAAAATAGATTGATTTTGTCCCGTGCACATAGATGGGAAGACAAAACTTTGACAGGATTAGTCAAGTTGTCTTCTACATAGGGCAAACGATATTTACATACCACATCGATACGCTGCTAAGCAACAAATCTCTCCAATACAACTTGGCTTCAGAAGAGAACTAAGTTGGTCTTATATAAAAGTATTTGGTTGTGAAGTATGTGTACCAATAAGGTGGCAATAGATCGATTCCAATGATAAAAACCCACAAAACAAGGTAGAATAGTACAGGTGATGTAACCCCATAAGAGGTTACATACAGAACCCAAAATC
The DNA here is from genome assembly GCA_025506505.1 of Flaveria sonorensis. NCBI lineage: Eukaryota > Viridiplantae > Streptophyta > Magnoliopsida > Asterales > Asteraceae > Flaveria > Flaveria sonorensis. Next base: position 46,339,587 of record CM046437.1, on the reverse strand, counting down.
AGAAATGCCCCATAAGAAACTAATACCTTTCTAGAACAAAAAAATAACACCCTAGAAGAGGTAAATATCCTTGAAGAGGATAATATAGTGTCAAAAGCAATTAACAAATCTCAAAAAGAATAATGGAATTTTAAAAAGAACTCAGGTACTAAAAGATCTCAATAATTTATGTATAAAAATACAATGTGGAACCGAAACTAAACATGTGTAAGTGAAATATATATGTATGTTATAGTAACGTAAGTAATCTATAAGAAAGGTTACACATCTAAACTTAGTAAAGGAACATACACGAAGATAACTGTCTAAAACTGCAAGATGCCTGAAAGGCTTAATAAAATATGTTTGGCAAGCAAAACATTTTTAGACTTAGGGTCCAAACACTCATAGAAGTCAAACAAGTATATTATAAAATAGTGTCTTTGAAGGAAAAGAAAACGTAAAAAATGAGATTTGGGTACGACTTGTAGCACATTCTGGTAGGGTTTGGGGCAAGTTGTAGGCTACACTATATATGGGTTGAAATGGCTAGAGCTGAGATGATGGGAAGAGACATCAAGAATCGAGGAGTAGAATATTTCGTAAGAAGAAGATGGAGGGTGGGAAGCGATGGTAATATTATATGCATTTGGGGGCCTCGGTTTTTACATCATGATCCACCTAAAATGGTTATTGTGATTGGTATACACATTTTTATAAGGAAGGGGACTGATGTTGATTGATGAAAGCAAATATTGGATAACTAAAGTTAGGAGGATTGTAGTGTGACAAATGAGCCACGGAGGAATGATGAAAGCATTGTATGCATGCCTTTAATATGGTTTTTATAGGTTGGATTAGTCTTAACATCATCTTATCTAACCTAGTCAAATCAAAACTAAACATTCATTTCCATAACCTTTTTTTTTTAAAAAGTACATGTCTGTTGGTCGGGCTGTGTCATTCCAAATATTTGATTAATGAGGAAACATGTTCTCATATAGTTAATGTGATAATGTTACGATGTTTATCAACCAATCTCATAAGGTATTCAGATAAAGTTTATGGATGTTGTCAATGCATACTTGTACGAGACACTTGAAAGTTTATGAAAATTTCTAAAAGCTTAAAATGCATGTAACATCAATATTAATGACACTATATATGTGTTACAAATCTCAAAGGGATCTTTATATTTTGAGATCTTTATATGATTTCAAACAATCTCATTATATATTTATATCCAATACAATCGACCAAGTATATATTTGGAGAAGAGGAGTACAAGTTTTATAAAATTAGCTAATGTGTGCTTTGCATTACTTAATTATTTCTCGACCTATAGTTTGAATATACGTGTTATGGATTTATATATCCACATCTAGTAGATTGATGAAGAAATACTTGGTCAAAAAATTGATAGTTAAACACAATCAGTGCGCTAATATACCTTATAATTATAATACGACATGTTATTATATATTTTGTATGTGAATATAATTTAACTCCAACATGCTGTACTCGTTTTCTCTTTCAAAAATTTATGTCGTTTTTGGATTTTTCTTAATAAGGGTTTTAAAAAGAAAGATATCTATGGAAGAACAAATATGTTCATCCGTAGATGTTTCTTACACTTAAGTCAATTTCAGAAATTGACCAAGTATAATGTTTGTATCTGTAATCATACGCATAAATTAACGCACATATGGGTTAACCTATATACATAATGAATTACAAATATTCATTACATGTATTGATTAAAGTTCTAAGCCTATACAAAATAATCTAGATCTATTGTTCCTAGATCTAACAATACTCTCCCTTAGGCTTAGACACTTATAATCAGGTCTTCAAAGCTGAAAGCTCTTTGACTCTTGACACCATTTTCTTGTTGAAATATGACACTGCATCCTTTTGATCATCGTACTTGTACTTGATCTCCATTCTGCATATCTTTTGTAGTGTCTTAAAGCTCAATCCCAAAATGTCTTCTTCTGTTGTGAGAGTTTCCCCAACACTCTGATTATTGACTATTTCCAGCTCATCTTATTCTGACATCCTCAGTTCAGATACTTCCTTGATGTTAGCTCCTCTTAACAGTCCAGCCTCATATCTTCTTCTTTGTATGCTTTTGCATGCAGTTTGTCAATGACTTGTATGATATGCAAATACAGGCATAGGTCATTTTGAGCTTGATCATCTTTGAGTTTTGGGAAGAACTTATCATGTAGCTATGAAGTGTAGCTTGGATGCAGAAGTTTAATTTCAATTGGATCAAACAATCTTATACTCCTTGCTTTCTGCTTTTCTTCATTTCTCATCAGCACCAGTTCTTTAGTCTTCTCCACATATCCGACTCAGTTATGGGAAGAGTGTATTGATTTCCTTCAATGACTTTTATGGCTGCTGTTTTTCTATTAGAGTATCCAACCCTCCTTATGAATTCATCATCAACCAGTGTAAAAGAGTTGGATTTTGATCTTCTCTCCCCTTGGTATCTTTTCATGTGTTCCCCATCTTCCCTTCTTGCTTCCTTGAGTACATCATCCTTAAATTTTGTTTTCAACTTTCCAACCAATACAGAGAAATCTCTTCCTCTTGGGCTTATTGGGTAGTTGGAGATGATCAAACTTTGAAGGTCTTTAATGTCAGCATGAGGCAACAACAAGATTGATTCAAGTAAGTGGAAGTATTCAACTCTTCCAGATACTCTCTTGATAAGTGCACAATCCCACTCTGGATCATATTTCCAGGCCATAATCCTGTTATCTTTAGCAGCAGTGGGAGTTGTGATATGATTAAACAACTGGATTAGAGAAGACTTTTCTTCAGTGATCTCTCTCATAGTTGTGCCCAGAGGCCATACTTTCCCAGGGATCACCTCTCTTGGTTCTTTGATCAATTTATCTTTCCCTTTATGTTGATCTTTGCTTTCAACTGTTACTGGTTCAACAGGGGTTTTTAATTGATGTTCATAGGAAGGATTTGGAGCTTCAGTTCTGAATTTTACTCCAGTTTCCAATTCCACCTTCATTACATGCTCCATCATCCTTCTAAGCTCAGCCGCTGATCTTCCTTTTAGCTCATGTATCTTGTAGTTATGGCTTTGTAACCAACAAGTCATATTGTATTTGCTCAGCGTTTTTGTGTCACAGTGACCTAGCTCCTTCTTTGTTTTCTGAATTGACTGAAAGGCTATGAATGTTTCATAATTTCAATCTGGGGTCATGAAGCTTGCTAGCTCAAATTCCTTCAGTGCTTCCTTCATTTCTGTCATGTTCATTCTCTCAACCATGTCATAGGGAAACCCATGATTGATCAGGGTCATAAACATAGTTGATTCAGGCCTCTCTTCCAATATGTCTTTAGTGGACAGTAGGTCATCAGCCTTTGGTTCTTTTTGTTCTTTGGGAGACTCATCTTTAGTAAACTCATCCCATTCAGCATCACTCTCAGTTTCAGCATGCGATATAGGCTTTAAATTGGAAACATCCACTGAAGGAGTATGCTCTGGAGATGTAGGCCTTGATCTTTTTAGTGAATCTTCAACATTAATCACCTCTTTCTCTACATACCCCAAATACTTCCTCTTTCTTGAGTACTAAATGATTTGCTTTGAAGCTTCAGTAGATTCTTTTATTTTTGTTGATGGAGCAGCATTCGATTCAAGTACACAAATTTTCATCTTGAGCTCATCAATTTGTTCATCTTTCCTTTTCAACAAAATAGACTGAGCAGTGAGAGAGTTGTTCGCTTGTTCAACTTCCAATATGAGCTTCTCTTTTTCAGTCTTCTCATGCTTCACAGAGTCTTTAAGTTCTTCAACCAGCTCATGCAATGCATCAATTACTTCATTGTTGGTTTAAGCATCTTCTCTTAATCTGAATCTTTTTTATCTTCACTTGATTGAGATTCTGATTCATCCTTCTCAGGTTGTTTCTTCTTTGTGCTCTTTGTCTTGTTCTTTTTGTTAAAATAACATTCTTGAGTGGAATGGTTTTTTTTGTTACAAATAGCACAATGTTTGTTGAAGTAACAGTCTGAAGTCATGTGATTGTTCATATTGCAGATGGAGCAATAGCTGCTGAAGTAACAGTCTTCAGTGTTATGATTTTTCATGTCACACCATTTGCAATACTTTTCTTCTGACTTATTATCAAACTCAATCAATTTCTTCTTCTTTTGCTGTCTTTAAGTCTTCAATTCCTTCTCAAATTTTACTGAAGCTGACTCCTTTCCTTTTCCTGACATGATGTCAAAAGGTTCATGTTTATCAGCTAAAGTTTGTTGCTTTGAGCTCACACCTTTTTGAGTTGTTTTCTTGTTGGTTGTTTTTTTACCTTCCGCAGATCATCTACTGATTCAGTAGATTTGTTTTTCCGCAGATCTGCTACTGAAGGATGTTTCTTCTTCTGGAGAAGTTCTGCTGATACTTGCTTTTCTGTTTCTAAGGAAGATTTGTGTACTTCAGTAGATGTACACTTCTTAATCACTTTAGTTGAAGGTTTTTGTTGCTGATGAAGTACTTGAAGACCTTCATTTAGCTGAGCTATTCTCTTGAAAATAGTCTTCAACATGTTTCTTTTCTTTGGAGGATATGGCAACTTTGTTTGCTCAAGTACTTTGGGAATGATTGTTTCAACTGAAACATTCTTACCAATGTTCAGTTGATCCGCAGAGTTATCATCATGTTCATTAGAATCATCCAAGTCATCACATCCATCAAAGTCAAATTCTGATTCATTTTGTTTGATTTTATCTGATTCAGAAGACTCAGTTTCACTCACCTCAAATTCATTGTTATTAACTTGTTCAGTACATTTTGTTTCAAACTTGGTGCATGGCACAAAATGATTTGACAAGCTATTTGTCATTGATTCAGGTAAAGTTGTATAGTTATCATTCAAAGGAGGTGCAACAGCATTATATCCCAACCCATACCTGTTCTTTGATTCAATATGAGAATTCAATAATTTCTCATATTGCTGAGATGAAAGTTGAAACTTCTGAAGTTTCACTTCAGTTGATGCATGATCAGCCATGGATTTAGTTATGGAAGTGGTTAGATGCTCAACTTGGGATTTTAAGCTGTAATTTTCTGAAACAAATTTATCTAAATCTTTTTGTAAAGAGTTAATTTTGAATTGATATAATTTATGTTCTCTTACATGAGATTCATTCAAAATCATTATTTCTTTTACTTTATCAACCAGTTGTTGAGCATGGACTTTATATCTTTCAACTTCCTCAACACACACTGATGAACACAATCTATCTCTTATCTCTCTAGCCATAGGTGGAACTTTGTTCTCCATGTGGGCCATTAAAGCTTGATTTTCTTCCAAAACTTCCTTCTCATACATGCTCCAGTCACAGGTTCCATCTTGGAGAATGATCAGCCCAGTTTCTTTAGAATTACTAGGTCCTGCTGATGCATTTGTGGCTGGTGGGGATGAGTTGGTTAGCTGTGGTTGTCTATAAGATCTCTGAGATGTTGTTGTTTGATGAGATTAATGCTGATGAGACTGATGTTGCTGCTGTTGTCTCATGTCAGGATTTGATTATTGATTACATTCTCTTGAGGAGTACCCATAGAGATTGCATTTGAAACATCTTACCTTTGACTTATCAACACCAATCTTTGATGTTTTGCTTGCTGCAGCCAAATTTTTGTTTCTTCTCAAGTATTGTTTGGCTCTATAAGCAATCATTGCCATTTCCATTAAAGATCCATCTCCTCTACTACATCTGGATGTAGTTCTTCCAAGTCTTGTTGGCAGATATTTGCAGGTGTTAAGGTGCTTCCCAAGTAGGCTTGAAAACTTGAACTAAAAGCTGCAAATGCTGCTTTTTGTTCTTCAGAATCCAGGATCACAGTAATGGGCTCTGCTTGGTTGTTGTTTGTTGAAGACTTTGCTGCTGATGTAGATGCAGCTTTTCTATCATCAGGTCTTCCTTTTTCTTTTCCTGATTTACTTTGAGAAGATTTCTTCAAAGGCTTTGATGCATAAAAGCTCACTTCTTCTTCATCTTCACTCAAATACAAGAGTTGTCACTATCATTGTTAGAGATAAAAGCACTTCCAGCACTTTTGGTTTCTTTAAAATGATAAGGTGTGACATGTGTTCTCACACTCTTTTTTCTTGATTTTTCATCCATTTCAAGAGCCTCAACTTTAGCTACCAATGTACTTAAGCCAGTTGCTTTGAGATCAATGGTGTTCTTGAATATGGACACAGTTTGCTTCCAACTTTCAGGCAATGTATGGAGCATCTTTTTGTTCAATTCCTCATTTGTATACTTCAACTCCATGATGTTCATCTCGGTTACCAATTGCATAAACCTATGGAGTTGTTGAGGAATTGATTCACCCTCAATATGATGAAATGTTTCATATTGTGAGCGAAATGTGTCCTTCCTAATGCTTCTGATTTCATCACTCCCTTCACAAAGAGTATGAAGTATCTTCCACAAGGAATTTGCTGTTTTATAATTCTCACACCTGATTAGTATTTCTTCAGGTAAAGCCATACTGAGCAAACTGTATGCTCTAATATAAACTTTAACCTTTTTAACATCATAGGTGACAGATCTTTTGTACTTATGGGTTGATTTTTGTCATTATAATCCAGTCCAAGGGTGGGTGGAATATAAGGACCTTCAGTTATTGATACCCATAAGTCAAAATCAGTGTAGTTCACATGATTTCTGAACTTGATCTTCCAGGACTTAAAGTCTGCTTTTGTTTCCAACTTTAGAGGCTGGTACGATGATCCACCGACAAAACTACTCATTTTAGTCAAATATTGAAGTTTTAACTAAAACAAAGTTTTTTATGAACAGTTAATGAAAGTCAGCCAATAACACAGATCTATGTTTCAATTAATTTGAATATAGATCAATGTTAACCGAGCAATGTAACAATACTCGCTGAAAGACAAATCACTGATTTATTGAATTTTAAATCTTCACACCAAATTACTTTTGCTTAAAAACTATAGATCTAGTCAGAAAACTGATAGATCTATTCAATTAAACAATTCTAACATCGATAGATCAATCGATCTAGATCAATGAGCACTTGGCTCTATACCACCTGTGAATCCAAGGATCGCAATCAGGAATTATCAATGTTAGATTGGTTTCAAATTAATGATCGCGGAATTACCATTAATCGTTGTTTAATTGATTAATTAATAAATATCGATGCCAGAGAAAATAAACAATAAATGCTCAAACGATATGAACAATATGCAAAGAATAATGTTTTGAATCAAACGTAATTCATTAAAACTGATTAATGATTACAAAGAATCAAATAATAATTGCTAACAAAATTCTATGCTATGATTACGTTTATGATTTTTGGTGTGTTGATGTGACGGCTGCTAGGGTTTGTGTTGATCGTGCGAAACGATGTGATGGATTTTTTGTCGCCGTCTCTTACTTTTTTGATGTGAAACCTAGGACTCATATTTATAGACACACGTGTTTCTGTTAAGGAAACAGCGAATCTTTGGAGTCTGTGATTGACTTGTTGACTTGAAACACTTGTATGATATAAGTACGTGTCTGGTTCTTCCGCAGCTACTTTGTTCTTCCGCAACTACTTTGTTCTTCCGAAGGTACTTCACTTCAGTTTGTTCATGAGTGGTGTTTGTTCATCAGTGAATACCCATATTCATCCGTAGAAGATCTTTGATGAAAGTCTTGTAAGAAAGATATCTACGGAAGAACAATATGTTCATCCGTAGATGTTTCTTACACTTAGTCAATTTCAGAAATTGACCAAGTATATGTTTGTACCTGTAATCATACACATAAATCAACGCACATATGGGTTAACCTATATACATAATGAATTACAAATATTCATTACATGTATTGATTAAAGTTCTAAGCCTATACAAAATAATCTAGATCTATTGTTCTAGATCTAACAATTAATTTAAGTCAGAATCAAACCAACATATTCCACTAATATAATGTTCATAATATTTAATATAAAATCTCTTAAATAGAGTGTCATAAATAGAGTTTTTTTCCAAAAAGGTGTAGTTGGTAATTTATTTATCAAAATGGTGTAGTTGATAAAATATTACCAAAATAGTGTAGTTTTAATTTTTTTTTGTTTCTCACTCCTATTATTATTGGCTACTTATTAATGTTGTTTAATACTTATAGGATAATATCTTTAAATTTAAAAATAGTTTTTTTTAAATTAATTTTTTTTATAGTCTTTCTGAAGTTCTTTTTGAGTTTTTTCTAAAACTCTAAGAACCTTTTCTAAAATGTTAGATTATAGTATTAATTTAAAAATGTTAGATTATGTGCAAAGCATAATTTTATAGAACGTTTTCTAAATTGTTACCGAATGAAAAAAATTTCTGAAAAAAAAGTATAATAGAAACGATTAAAAAGCAACGAAACTTAAATAAAATTATATTACATCTCCGGTTAAAATGTGAATGAAATAAAATACATTTTATATTAATACAATAATCTAACATTTGGATTATTTTTTTTATAGTTTTAGAAAAAAAAACTTAAAAAAATTTCTTTGAAAATTATAAAAAAAAGTTCAATTTAAATAAAAAACAATTTTTAAAATTTAAAGATATTATTCTATAAATATAAATAATATTTAAATAAATAGTCAATAATATAAAAGTGAGAAACAAATTTTTTTTTAAACTATTTGATAAATATTTTATCAACTATACCATTTTGATAAATAAGTTTTTAAACAGGAAAAAAAAATCGTCATAAATATATATTCTATCATATTGTAGGTCTAACCTACTCTTTATAGGTTTTAATGTTTCGTCGTATCATATACACTCTGTGTAGGATGAAAATGATGGTTTTTCTCTATTGATCCTATACATTTACAAAATAATAGTTTATAGTTTAACTATACAAAAGAAATGGAATAAAAGTCAAATTCCATTAAAATCGATACAGAATCGGTCAATAGCGTGTGTATTTAACCGTTTATAAGTTGGTAACCGTATAGAAAATAAAAATATATATATATATAATAAAAAAAATAAAAAGTACAACACGATGTAAACTTTTTGGTCGTGGGAAGTCTCATGCTAAAAGCAAAGCAGCACATCTTTTTCCTCATCTCGCCATTATTATTATTATTATTATTATTATTATTATTATTATATTATTATATTATTATTATTATATTATATTATTATTATTATTATTGTTTTCTTCCGACTTCATCTCAGATTCTCTCTGTCAATTACTCTCTCTTTCTCTCTCCACCTTTCAACAATTTCAGTTTCCTCAATTTCTGAACTAAATGATCATCATCATCAGTTCATGATCATCGTTACAAGCTTCGGTTTCTGATTCCGATCTGAAGCAGTTTCTAAATGCTGATCATTGTTCTCTAATGAAGAATTGATAAACGAGTAACGGTAATTTCGAGAAACTGTTTATTGATTTTTATGGCAATGATATGATGATGCCGGATTTGTGATTGTGTTTTGAAATTGGTGATTTGTTATCGTGTGTGATGGTTTTGTGAGATTAGTGATTTGGTGATGATTGATCGTGAATTATCTGGCCGGGTGGTTGATTTGGTTGTATCATGTTTTTCTGGTGATTGTGGAGGAATTTGAATGAATTGGAATGTTTTGGTTTTATGAAGTTTTTATCAAATTTTGTGATTTGAATGGCTGATCGGCGAACAGTTAGGTGTTTGATGTTTGTGATCGTGTCCTCCAATTGTGTATGATGAATTGGTTGAATGAAGCTCAGTTGTACTCTGTAACCGTCATAACTGCTCCCTTCGATCTAAAAATAACTGGAAGTTTATTGGTAGCATTGTTTTCTAAAATTGCATAACTGCTGGTCAAATTTAACAAAGTAATTTTTTAAAAAAGTATTAAACAAGAGAAAATTATTGATTAACCAAAAAAACTAATTACTGTAATTAGGAGAACACACTTGAAATGGTCAATATTGCAGAAGAATTAAAGAGGTAGTTAGCCCGTCTAGTTGGGGAGTTCTGTTTGGTGTCTAGTGCAAGTAATTCGATAAAAGGAAATAGTAAATGAAAGGCTTTCTGATTATGATTATAACAATGTGTGTAATAATAATCTTTGTCCTTATGAATCTGCATTTATCATTTGCTTATACTAAAATGTCTTTTGTTGACGACTAGATGCTGTTTACTATTCACTTAAAAGTGGATTACCACATGTAACAGAATGGGCCAGGCTGTGATTAACTATAATACACTTCAGTGACTCAATGAATTGTTTGTAAGAAAACTCGGTAAGCACATGAATAATCTAGAGAGAGAGGCGCATATAATACTAATTAGCAAGATGTTTATATTTATATGCATTTAATTAGTATTTGGCTTTACAGGTTGTGAAATGAACTTTTCTTCGTATCATAATTGTATACGTGTACAAAATTAAGCACAATCTGTATCAGTGGTTACACTACATGTATGGGAGGATTCTTCCACCTAGTAGATTTAAAACAAGGAAGGATGGCCAGAAAAGTTGGAACACAAAAGAGAAATGTTGGTGGTAAGCATTAATAATATTTAATAACAAGCACAGGCTCTATGATTATTACCATCAATATTATTGTTGATTTTATTGCTCTTCTAGGTCACCAAGTGAAAAGGGTGTATGTGGTAGTTGTAATCCATTGTACATTTTTAATGAACAGACATAGCTTTGTCATTTTTTCCATCACATAAACTGATCTCATCTGTATTTGGCAAAAGACATGAAATGAGAAAAGTAATATTATCAAAAAGGAAACTGATTCCGATCCTCTGCAGGTTTAGAGGCTCCACGCAACAGTTTAGAGCTTCCTTTAGGAGCCTACCAGAACTATTACACCCCACAAGATGATCAACTGGTAAGATCAGTATATACATTGATATAAACCTTTTTTGGAGTGTTTTTTAAATTATTTTCCTTATTTAGTCTGATTTGCCAAATACGAGTTAGCCATCTGAAGACTTGCTTTTTAGGAACATTAGATGTTCTTTCATTTAGTGAATTAGATTAATCCTTGATCTGAGGCTGCAGGTAGATCTTGCAGTTTTTTAAGATTGATAGTGCATCACTCACTGTTTTTTATGATTTAATTTATTATATATGGTGACTACAAACTGCGTAATTTTCAGTATGAACATAAAGAGACATATGACTGGTGTGAGACGGGATGTAATCATCCAACCGAGGCTCCAATGAAGAAGTTGATAAGTGAAGAGATGTCCAAAGGCAAAAAGCAAAGCAAAACGCCCCAAGCATTGTGGCCCGTTTAATGGGTGTGGATACAATGCCACAAGATACAAATCCAGTATTAAATGACTTATCAAAAGATAAATTAACCAGAAGTAGCTCTGTTGGCTCTGCACTTTCCACTTCAAAATCTTTTAGGCAGACAAGTTTGGATTCTTTACATCTGTCTGAAGACAGCGATCTTGATGATGGAGCAGTAGCACAATCACCAAAAGCCATGTCGCGCCAGCATCCTCAAGGAAGAACTACAGAAATTCAAGAAAGAATTTGAAGAATGGCAATCAGCAAGGTTTAAAGAAAGTTCGAAAATCGTTGAACATAACACCATCTCTGACCAGTTGATTGCTCAAGAGAATCTCAACAAAGAAAAAAATGGCTCTTTATGCAATTCATCAACAAAAGTCAAGAAACTTGAAGATTTAAACAAATCACGCTCTTTGAATGAAAATCGATCCTCTCCTATGAATCATGAGCCAACCTCAGCATATCCTGCACCAACAAAGATAGTGATCCTAAGGCCCGGTTTTGACAATATTAGTACTCCTGAAGAACCATTTGCCAGCTCATCAGGTGCTTCTGAAGAGAGAAATAATATTGAAGACTTTCTCGAGGAAGTTAAACAGCGGCTAAAATATGAGTTACAAGGGAAAACTTTCAAAAGTGGATTGGTTAGAGGAGGTGGAATTGAAACACCTTTCAGTGAAAGGCCATCTGATCCAAAACAAATAGCTCAACGTATAGCAAAACAGGTCAGAGAAAGTGTTACAAAAGATCTCGGAACAAACTTGCTTCGATCAGAATCAACAAGATCTTATCGAGGTGAATATCAGTGCACTGGAACAAATTCTCCCGAGTTCATCAGCAGAGATACCAGACGACTTTTATCAGAAAGATTAAGAAATGTTTTAAAGAAAGAATCACATAATGTTAACTTAACAGATGATGATGATATTCAGAGAAATCATTCAGATGGGCATGAAGATATGATCATCCAGAAAGATTCATCTCTATTAACCTTGTTAGATCTTGTCAGCTCAGTATCAGGAACATCATTCGGAAAGCTTCTTCTAGAAGATCGACATGTTGTAACTGGTGCTCATATCAGAAGGAAGCATGAAGCAATTGACAAGTTAAACGTAAAGGTGAAAAAGCAAAGGAAAGATAAGTTTAATTTGAAAGAAAGAGTGTCCAGTTGAAGTACAGCTTAACTCTCAGGGCAAAACTGTTTGGTAGAAAGATACATTCAGCTTCTGAGTTCCGTGATAATGACCGTAGTTTTGTAAAAGACATAATGAATGGACGACAGTTATGATGAATATTGCAGACCGACCTGTAAGAAACACTAAAATTTCGTTTTAAAGATTGCTTTGATTTATATGTTTCATGTGTTTGCTAAAAACATATGTATTTGATTCTCTAGGAGAATGCAACTGAGGTTCCACCTAGTCAGCATCAATATGCAGTAGCATCATGAGGACTTCTATAGGGCAGCATTGTTGCCAGCCCTATAACACCAGGGCACCCACATCAGATGACAGTGATCTGCCTCAAGCTTTTAGAGACATAAGTTCTAATCTACACCGGTAAGGCAATTGAATATTGTTTTGTAACATCCGGCCCTGATACAAACCAATATTGTCTTTTTGCTCACAAAGAATACCCAAAAGGATTGGTGGTATTTGAGGTCGGACATCAATATGC